>RJWM01004184.1:0-103964 GCA_004363535.1 Dasyprocta punctata
AAAAATTTTAGAATCAAAATGAAATTAAAAATATTTTTAATGTAAGCCCACGGTGTTGGCATACTAAGACTACCAAATGAATAAGAAAATTTACCTCACAATTGACAAATTTTGAAATTTGGATTAACAGCTAAAAATTATTAATTGCTAATATTAATAATTAATGTATCCTAATGTACACTCACTAACAATATAGCATTAAAGAAGACACATTTTGAAGTTTGGATCTTGATTTTGAATTCTGTCTCAAGCAATCAGAATAACAGTGAGCAGGGTGAAATAGTTATTAAATTCTGTGGCTCATAAAGATAATAAAATAAAGTAATCATAGCATTGTTTTTAAGTGAAATTTGATGCACACTAACCTCTTGCTATAGTATCTGGTGCAGAGAAAATAATAAATTGTAGTTATTACTATTATTTTCACAGTTATTAATATGTTGTCAAATTTCCCCTTAATTCAAATTTAGCTAGTAAAAAGCATGTTTTTATTTTTGTGAAATTAAAAATGTCATTAGTATGTTTATCAAACTAGACATAGCTTTTGAAAAATACTTGAACATTAAAATACAACAATTTATTATTATTTTATTCTTTGAAGTAAAAACCAAAATTATTTAGTGGAACTTTAAGTGTTTCTTAGACTTTTAAAACTTATTTCCAAAATTGACTACAATATTCTTTGAAATGACTTTAAAATAACGTATTCTTTACAGTAAAAAATAACACATGTTAAATTTGTGTATGCTCTTTATCAGAAACTTTGCCTGTTTAAAGAAAAAATATAATGACATGAAAAAGGAGGCACCGATGTAGACAGAAAAGACAAATAAAAGCAACAAACACTAATGAAAGACTTCAGCAGCTTGGGGATGGATTGTAATTGAAAGCATATGTGCCTAGGAAGGGTCAGTGGGTGACTGCATACTCTCTAGCCAAGACAGATGGTCCTTAGTCATTCAGAGCGGTCAGACAAGGTGGCCAAAGCCAAAAATCATGGCATCTATTTCAGAACCGGAACTTGCAAACAGTATCTCTTGTACAGTAAATAAAAACAAATCTGTGCTTTTATAGACCAATCCTCTCATATGGATAGAGCTGTTACAAATGAAGTATCGTCTCTCATTATTGTTCATTACAGCATGCTTTTCATGATTAGTTTACTTATTTTTTATGCAGCTGCCACTGTGTCTAGGCAAGCAATTGAGTATCAGCATAACAACTTGCCTGCATCTGAAGTAAAATTTAAAATTAGTTTAAAAATGCTTCATAAACTCAAAAAATATTATAAAATGTCTTTGTATAGAAGCACATTTTGAAGGAGAAATGAATGTTAAAAGGTCAGCTTTTAATCTCAGCATTCTGAGAGGCTGGGACAGGAGGAGTGCATGTTCAAGACCAATTTAAGCAACCTGGAAACTTTGCAGGAGCTACCTCAAGATAAGAAATAAATAAATAAGGGCTGGGAATGTAAGTCATTGTGAAGGTTCTGAGTTCAATTTTTAGTACTGCAATAAATCAATCAGTTCAGTTTCTAATCAGTAAGGAAAAACTAATTGTGCTTCAACATTGTTATGTATAAGCATACATAAACACAAATCATCAATATTATTTTCTCAAATAACACCTTAGTTTTTATCAGAATCATAGTCTTGTTATTAAAATGGTCAGCTATTACAGCATAATGAATTAAGTGGTATATTCACAATGTACCAATTATCTGGTGATACTACAGTGGGTATGTTACTTGTAATTCCCCACAGAATAAGTGATGACAGTGTTTGGATTTCAATTTTATTTAACAAAAATTTTTAAAATGTGAAGGTGAAATTATTTGGTCATGCTTTTCAGTTTGTTAGTGTTATGTGTGAGCTTCTAACTTAGTTATGGCTTGAAATTATTGCCTTATCTGGTACTCTGTAATGCCTGGTTATTAAAAAGAACAAAAGTAGAATGGTATGTGAATATCCAATGATATAATGTGAATTTTTTCATTAAGGAGCCATTTTAAAGATGGCAGAATTGCTTTTCCATAGGAGACATCAAGAACTCTTTAGTTTCTTGTCCTAATCACATCTATTTGTGTTTAAGAACTGTTTAACTGCTACTCTAATAATTTCCCTTGTTACCAAAACAGAACCTGGTGACCCACAGCATCCTGCATTCCCATCTAGGGCCACCCTCAATACACATTATGCCATTTTCCCCTTGCTGACTTCTCTCTTAGACTTGATAATCTAAAACATTTATAGGAAATATTTTATGAATTACCTAGGTCTGGTAAGAAAGGAAAATTCTCTAGGTTTAACTCTCCTGGTAGAACAGTATTCCTATTCATCAGAGAATTTAGGCATTTGAATGTTTGCAGAGTTTTTCTTGGGGGTGGGGGCACATGTTAAATGAACAACAATAAAAACTTGCAATATTGCACTGACCTGATGCGATCTGTTGAACTGGAATTTCTGTGTAATGTGCAAATTTTGGGAGTTATTCTCGGCTTTCTTTGCTCTTTGACTCACAAATGCACGCAGTCCATCTGCAGAATCAAATCTGGAGAAACCAATGGAGACAAACGTATGGCATCACTGACATCTCTAAATGTTCACCATCACTGGCTTAGACTACTCTTCTGATGCCTGGTAGCAATGAAATCTATGGCATGAATCAGATTAGTGTATAATGTATCTTACACATGAGAACCTCTTCACCTTACGTTACTTCATAGCAGAGTACCGAATACATTTTAAAGTGATGTGTCTATGATGTTACTATAATTTTATTATGGAGATTACACTATTATGACAATCATGAGAAGATATATCTGCATATACATTCTTCTTGCTTACTTGGAGAAAAATCGGCAAATTAAATTAGGGTGAAGGACATTAGTCAATGATGAAACATAAAAAAGACTAAAACCAGGTTTATATATATTATTTATTATAATTAAAATATATGTTTATATTTATTATATTTCAAAAATATATTTATAATATTTAAAGTACATGCATATTATTTTAAAAACATATTTATGTTTATTATATTTGAAATATATATGTTTATAATTATTATATTTAAAATACATGTATTTAAAAGGAAGATAAAGAGTTTTTAACACCCAATGAATCTGGACAAAAATTTAGTTTCAAAATTCTGCAGAAATTTTAACCTTAAAAAGTAGGTCAATGACTTGTTTCAGTGTGTGTATTTTATTTTGATTTTTCAAGTTAAGTTCTTTTCATACAAAGCATGATCCTACCATAGCCACCTTAGATGTGAAACAGGCTATATATGCCCGCCTGGCTGAAGTTTTTGGGCCAGGTTTTATTTCATAATTTAAAAGAAAAATTCAAAATTTTCAAATTTCCCCTTGACATCCCAGAAGCCAATTAAAATGTGTATTAGGCAGCTATTACAGCAATTAAACATCTATTGATACAAAAGATCCTCATTTTGTTTATATCATTAGAATGTAACTGGGAAAAGCATAAATGCTGTGTTGGACATAGTGAAAAAAAATGACTTTTGCCTTCTTTAGATGTTTGACGATTGACTAATGTTCTTCACAGTAACCTAACTTTTTCTAATGTTTCCCCAAGTCAGGAAGGAGAATTGTCATAATATGAGTGCAAGGGGTAAAAGTATCTGTCTCTGTGCCCTTTGTCATAGTTTATTAGGGCAAAGCTGACAGGAGAGAACATGTCCTCCCACTCTGCAGCTCTGTCAAACAGTGGTAATTATTCAGGTATTAGAGTTGAGCTCTTAGTGGTATATTGTAGCTATATGAAAGTTACACTACATATAATTCATTTTGTCTTTACACAGCCCTATGAATATTAAACTGAATAACCTTCTAGACAAAACTGTTATTTTTAGAAGGAGTTTTTAAGCTGCTTTGAAGATGGTTATTTCAGTGAAAATTCCTGCTTGATATGAATGACCTGTTGTCTGCCCCTGAAAAAAATCTCTCCTGGCTTCTCATTTCACACCACTGAAAACTTTTAACTTTTGACCTAGTTTTGGTTTTCTACAAAACTCGACTGATTCTTGCCAGAACTTCTTTCTGCATTACAAATTCTTTCCTCTTTCTCAATCACAGAGTTGTCTGACTCTGTCTAATTTGTAAGTCTTCACTGTCTAAAAGGACAGGATGCTGCCTTATGTGATTGCTGTGCAACTCAACCCCGACACCTAGACATGGCTGTCTGTCTGCTTGCTAAATGCTTAGTTTTGACCTCCCACCCCCTCCGAGTACCTCACTGTGATTCACCTTGCCCTATTCTGTGCCTTTTTAATCTGACTATTCAACCTCAACTGCGTTGTCAGATACATGGGATAATAGTTTTCCACTGTTTCTTGGGATAGGGTCTCATTTTTAAGGCATGAGTTTGCTCTAGTGACAAAGGTAAATTTCCTGTTAGTGCACAGAGTAACTTTAGCAATAGCTGCCAGCTGATTGTCAGAACATCAGTGCTTCTACCAATCAAATTGTCGCCAGTCATCATTTTTATTTACCCAGAAGGGGGTCAATTCAACATCCTCAAGTGTTTTAGGGTGGTCTTTCCTATGCAGAAGATGTGATATCTGTTTCCACTATTCATTGCCGACAGTGCAACTTGAGACAATGTGTGTTCTGAAACAAACACAAAACGTGATAATTACAAATTTTTTATCAAAGGAATATCTGGCAATATAATATTAGGCTTTGAGAATTTCACTGATAGTACAGAAAAGTACTCATCTCTAGACACAATGTGTGGTAATGTTCATCACTGATTCTGATGTGCTTTAATCTGATGAAGTTTGACCCCCAACTCTCAGTAGCAATGATGAAAATTCCTTCAATAAAACACTTTCTAGGCATGAAAATTTGCTTTGTCTAAAAGTGCCACAGAAACAAACTCATTTCTTCATGACCAAGTCTCAGTGATACAGGCAGACTGTATTTATTCCACCCTTTGCTCATCAAGTTAGTAAAAGTCATTGAAGAGGCCTTAATTTCCACTCACAAATGATAGACAATAGTGAAAGAACCATTTCTTGCACCACACATAAGGTTACTTTTATTACAATTTGTACTTGTAGTTCTAGAACGTAAGTCAGATGAGGCACATCTTGGCTAGTTGAACCCAGAGGAAAGCTTGCTGAGATCCTCTGTCAGCTCACCCTCTAATATCTTCTGCTCTGAAGAACCTAGTGTTAAGAATGGGTTATTTGCACAATTGTGTATTAAAAATCAGAAAAAGCAAAATGATTGGAATAGAGGAGCACTTGTAGGTGCAAGGGACATCGCTATGATTAAAAAATAAGAGAGAAAAATGGCCACACTAGAAAACTTATAGAAATCTGTAGTAGATTTTGTATGAACTCAATTTTTGATAGATGTGTATTTGGTCAAGTTTAGTCTAACTGATCGATTTTTTTTCAATAGCACTAACTTTTGCAAATTTCTGAACTTGTAGGATTTGATTCTATCATTTACAAAATGTTGATAAAAATAGTGACCTTGTATTCATGGTTACCTGTTTGAGTTAGTTTATACAAATCAAGCAGTAATGAATAGAATCAATAAATGTTTACTTAATAATTTCTGTTTTTATTGACTAATTTTATTGGTACATTTTAGATATACATAATGTTCACATTCATTGTAGGGAGTTTGTACCTGTACATGATATAACTTAATTCTTCTTTTTCTTTCTGCATTCCTCTACCCTATTTTCACCTCCCTATTTTCTATCCCTCCTTGTTTTTGAAAAATTTGTTTACTTTTTTCCCCTTCTTTTCTCATTCATTTTTCCTCATCCCACCCTAGTTCCCCTCCCTTTATAAGTACTGCTGTATTGGTCGATTCTGTGTCCCCCCAAAGACATGTAATTTGGACTGGGTTGAGTCTGGCATTCGTGATTGGTTTGTTGTCTAGTGCTGGGATTGGGGATGTGAGTACTGCACCTGCCCAGGGATGCAGCCCACATACAGAGTAAGGTCGGGAGGAACACAGGTCTTTACTCTCTTGCTCTTCAGCTCTCTCTCTTGCCAGCTTCACATGCCTTGCTATTTGGCGGTGGCCATGAATGACTGCCCAGCTATGCCACACTGCCTTGGAGTCAACTGAGTATGGACTGACACCCCTGAGAAACTGTAAGAAATAAACCCTTCCTTCCCTAATTTTGGGCATCACGTATTCTGTCTGAGCAACCAGTGAAAAGTAACTAAGACAACTGCCTTCCTATTTGATAATATCTAGTATAGGTTTTGGTCCTTATGTTTTCAGTTTCTTACAACAGAGAAACAATGCAATATTTACACATGTGTGTCTGCTTTATTTCATTTAAAAATATCGTGCCAAGGTGCAAGCATTTACCCAGAAACATATCAAGATTATCCTCCTTTCTGACTGAGTGGTACTCCTTTATATATATATATATATATATTTACACACACACACACACACATCTTCTTTATCCATTCATTGATTGATAGGCATTTGAACTGTTCCCAAGATTTGGCTATTACAAACTGTGCTTCTATAAACATGGGTTTGCATGTATCACTGCATGCTGTTTTTAATACTTCTAGGATATTATCAGGAAGAAAGATAGCTGAGTCTAATGGAACTTCTAGTTTTACTTCTTTCTACTTGTATCTATTATTCCTTTGTAGTTGAGAGCAAAAAAAATTAACAAAGCCCAAAGTCCATCAAAAATGTGTTAAGTGTTTTTATGAAACTATGAAATCACTGTAAGAAAACATAGGGGAAATAATTTTGGACATTGAGATAAACAGAGACCTTTGGCAGGAAACAAAAACAAAAAGAAATGCAACTACACCCAACTATAAAGCTTCTTTATAGCAAAGGAAACGAGAGGAATTGTCTAATTTAGAGAATAGGAAAAAGTATTTGTGAACTCTATATTTGAAGAATCAATACTCATTCAACAGGAAAAACAAATGACCTCATTTAAATATCAACAATAGACTTTTCCAGACATTTCTCTGAATAGAGTCCATCTTGACCTAAATTAATTCTAAATTAGAATCTTTGAAGAAGAGGCATTCAGAAATTAGATGATTCTAGGATTAAGGTAAAGTAGTTACGAAGTGACTCAAACAAATCTTTCTATAATGCTAAAATAAGAAATTGCTAAATAAGATAAAAAGAAATTATTACAAGGGGAAAAGAAGAAAGACAAGGAGAAGCTAGTCAAATCTATGATGCTTATAATAAATCTGGTACACTATAAAATTTAAACCATTACAAAAGTACAGAAGTGAGACAAAGGGAAAAGAAAGGGAACAACAAAAAAATGAATTAAGGTAAGTTATTTACCAATTCCTTAGAAGGAGTGCAAACATGTACTGCCAATAAATTTTTAAAAATAATAAAAGAAAAAGTAAAATCTATAAATTCATTTCAATAATAGACAAATGATTAAAAATATATATAATGAGGAGAAAGAGAAGTCATTTCTTTACATCAAATACACAAAACTGTATGGTATTCTAGGCACAATGGTAGAGGTAAAATCTTAACTTCGCTATCTTCATTTAAAGATTTGATCAGGTAGGATTGGATCATCAATGAATCCAATGTTTGGGAAAAAATTTTGTCACACACAATATTTGTATTGTCTTTACATTTCACTCCACTGACAATTGAATATCTATGGAAAGATAGGATAATTTTAGAGTAAAGAGAAATCTATATTCATGTTGCCAAGAGTGATTTGTCAAGTTTCAAACACATGGATAACATACATCTTCAGTCAAAACCATTTAAAGACACATTTCCTGTGAGAAGAAAGACTCTGTTCTTCAAAGATATAAGTATAAAAGCGAAACAAAATCTGTGGAAATATTTCAAATTAAACACAACTAAATAGCTCTGACAACTAAATATAATTCTTGACCTTACAAAGTATCTTACATCGAAAAGATAGTTTCTTTCAAAAAGGAAATGTTACAGAGGTTATTATCTGGTCACATGGCGAGACTGGGGCATGAATGATAAGTTTCAATTAAATATTTGAATATGGTGATAGTGTTAATTTTTCTAAGATTGATAATTGTGTTACCATTATAAAATAGAGCGTAGCTACTCTTAGAAAAATCATTCTGAAAATTTAGAAGAAAGAAGCTGTGATACGTCTACATATTCTCAAATGATTTGGAAAATAAATTACCCGTGTGTGTGTGTGTGTGTGTGAACAGAAGAGAGAAAAATAAACAAATTAAGTAAAACAGTAGAAATAAGTGAATCTAGGTGAAGAATATGTGG
Source organism: Dasyprocta punctata (assembly GCA_004363535.1). NCBI lineage: Eukaryota > Metazoa > Chordata > Mammalia > Rodentia > Dasyproctidae > Dasyprocta > Dasyprocta punctata. The sequence continues at coordinate 8,279 of RJWM01004184.1, forward strand.
GTCCTATAGTAATGTTTATATTTATTTTTCTTTGAATTTGAAGTTGTTTTCAAATAGAACTTTTAAGAAGAAAACGAAATAAAAAAAATAGATCTTCAAATAATGACCAGAAATCAAAGTAAAATGACTGCTTTTCCATACAGTGTTAAGCCTCATTATTTAGATTTGTGCCAGAATTCTTTATTCTAACTCATGCGCCAAGTAACACTTAGGACATTCTTTTAAGATCATGGTCCACAGTATATTAGCAATTGCTGTTCTCTATTTTGTTAAAACTTTTGTTTTTTTATACAAATATTTTTATATTTTCTTTATTAATATTTGCTTGTACTATGTAAAAATTAAAAAAATTAAGATGCATAAAATACAATTAATGAATAAATAAATAACTATAGTGAATGTCCTTAATTCATAGTTTTCAAAGGTGATTGCTTTGATCATGCTTTGTCTGGTTGAATTACAGACACTCATCAATTTCATTGTTATCTAATGGAAATGATTATTCAAAATAACAAAATTGAGAAGAAAAATCTCTTTGGTTAGTTGATGGATCAATTATATGTGTTTCTTGGTATTTTCTGTCTTACTATTAATATTCTCTTTGCTGATCAGTCAAGGTTGGCTCATTTTCATAAAATATATATGAGTTTTACTTTATAGAAAAGGAGTAGCTAAAGGCAGGAACCACATCCTATAATTTTTCTGAGTATTTTATTGAGTTTTGTAAAAAGTTTCATCGTTCTTAAAGATTTAAAGCTTGGAAATACAGTATGCCAACCGCCATTCCTGCTTCATTGCTATGCATGTAGATTTTGTAAGCATATTATATGATATACAAGGCTCTAATTAATATTTTTTGTATTTTGATATTGATTGAAGCTTTCTTATTAAGGTAGAATGTTAAAAGTATCTCAAAACTTTTAAGATATTTGTAGAAAAATGTGTCTATTCTGGAAGAATTTCAAGTTTCCTGAGTTGTTTTTAATTTCAGTAAGATATTGTTTGTTTATAATCAGGAAATTTCACATTGGTGTCACCTTCATAATATGTGCTACTATTGTTTTTTCACTGGGCACTTATAAGATGACAGCAAAGACTTAATGACGACTTGACCAAAGTAAAAATTATGAATAAAAACTTAATTATTATCCTACAAAATGCACAATTCATAAGAATCAATACTTAAACACACACCAATATTTGAACACACAGAGGAATGTCAGATAAAAGGATAGAAGATATCATTTAAGAAATGAATTTAATAATAACATCTTCATTAACCTGTAAGAGCATATTTTACTACAAGTAGATTTATGACACTGACACCTGAAAATTCAGACACTTAAAATAGCTGTTGTTAAATTACTAATATATATATATATATATATATATATATACATATATATGTATATATATTTGAAACTCTGTGCCCTACTTTAAAAAAATATATTAAATGTCCAAAAACTAATAGAATCACTTCTGGTATTTTGTTTAAATTTCAGATGCTCTGTCTAAAATAACCCCAGGACTGAAATGTAGCACATCAGTCATTTGTAAAACATAATGGATCACAATCACTCCAATGAATACTGCTGAGTAAAGAGAGGTTAAGAAACAAAATGAAAAAAATAAAAAGAAGAAAAATGAACAGAAACACAAAGATTTGAATAAATAAATTACTTAAGTGAAATCATTAGAGTATTCTGCATTTATTTCTGGTATACAAGAAAAAACACATGTGTTTCATGGAATTATATATTGAAACTAAGTATTTGGCATAAAATATAGAGTACTGTAAATTGAAAGCCATGCAACTGTCTATTAGCATGTTCTTTGATTACATCCATATCACTTTTAATTTTTACTTTTGCTCATTATGCAAAATAATTTAGATAACAGTAAGTATAGAACAATACCTTTAATCAAAATGCAGCTTTTATATTGCTGAGTAGACTTTTGACATTTTGAAACTTTGCATATTAATTGACTTTATTAATCTGAAAATGGTACAGTTAATTTCTTCACACACATACTATTATCTACAATAAATAGATTGCAATACTTTTTAGTGCACCTCTTTTATTATTATTCAAAGGGAGACAGATTATATTTCAATTTTATTCATAGTATTAATATAAAAACCAAATCTGTTTTCTTTTTTCTTCTCCATTGAATTCATTACCTATTCCTTACTGTTTTTTCCTCTGGTTGTAATGAATCTTAAGATACATTTTATGTCTGGCAATGAAACCCTTATTCAAGAGAAGAGGAGGAAACAAAAATACATTGAAAGTTTCTAAATATGAAAACCAAAACACTGTACCTCCAACAACAAGACAAAAAGGCTTTTAAATATGTAATGATACAAAGCATATCAAAAATTAAAATTAATAAAAAGTAAACGAAGCAAAACCAGAAGAACTAACTTGAATATTCATTTCCAATCAATATTTCAATTATTTGTTGCTATCACAGATGATACACTCTCAAGAACTCTCCTATTTTTCCAAGTACATTAATTTTAAAGCTTCTTTCTAGAAAGAAAACTGCCGGTAAGTTGTACCCCACCTCTTGATGAAGACTACATTCAGACGGAGGAATGAAACTTCTGTGATGTAATAGTTGAATATTTTCCACTCATTCTTTAGATCTGGGCAAATGACAAAGTCCACTGCCTATTTTCAGTATAAAGTTTTACTGGAACATAACCACATCCACTTTTATCACAATATCTACCACTATTTTCATGCTAGAAAGAATTCAGTAATTGTGACAGAATCTCTTAATTTGCAAACCCAATACTAGTTCTACTAATAGGGAAAATTTGTATGCTACCTTGTAATTAATTGTAGTCTAAGTCTTTCAAGTGTATCTATTTTGTCAGTTTTTATTTCAAAATCAGAAATTCCTACCTAGATTCCTTTGCTTCTATCGAATAGAATTGTTTCATCCTTGTGAGATTTCTAATGAGAAAAATATTATTTGGCAACTGTGGTTCAGTTTCAAAGTGTGCTTTAGGTGATATCTCTGAAAGTGTGGTCCTAATTCTGACCCCTTAGAAGATAATTTTGTTTGCATAGTATCAGCCAAGACTGATGCCACAGCTGGGGTAGCTCGAAGTTTTACTTCAGCATCTCTGAAACTGACATCCATGAAAGCAATCTGCAGGCTTCTTTGATTGCCAACAGCATGTGTAAGGCAGAAAAATAAATAAATAAATAAATAAATAAATAAATAAATAAATAAATAAATAGGGTGGTACCATGCAGGAGATCTTGCATAGAGCATTTTTCTTTATTTTACCAATATGTGGGATATATAGACGTGAAAAGGATTCAAATACAGAAAAATGCATATTCTAATATAGTAAAGTTAGGCTACCCCTAGAAAGACCATTTTAAGTAGCTAAGGTTTTCATGAAAGCAATTTGGGCAGTATCTGCAGAAAAACAAACACCCAGGCGTGCTAGCTGACTGGTGGAGGTGACAGGTGAGGTAGCAGGAAAAGGGGCTTCACTAGGAAAGGAGGCAGTGGGTGATGCGTGGCCCCAGAGAGTGGAGAGAAAACAGACAAGCTGCTTTGTGCCTGAGACAAGGGCACAGGGTGTAGCTAAGAGAGAACTGTCAGACTTGAGTGTTTCATCTGGAACAAGGAAAGGAAGTTGTGGATGCTGTGTGAACTCCACAAACAGAACCTGAATAAAAATTGAGTATCTGGGCGGACACTGAGGTTAAAAGAGAATCGCGTCTGAGCCGCAGATGGGGAACGTACAGAGACGCAGTGAAGGACCGTTGAGGACAAGCCGAGGGCTCAGTATCATTCTCACCGTCCCCGTTACCACAATCGCAGGGATGGGGGCGGGCAGTGAGTTCCAAACAGGCTGAATTTGAACTTATCTAAAAGTATTAATATAATTAAGGTATTAGAAGGAATTCAAGACTTAAGGTTACAATGTTGCTGAGTGATTAAGAAAAGAGTATCTTGCCAGGCAAAGAATGGAATGAAACAAGATTATAGAGGGAATTTTGTGTCTTACTATTTCTTCCATTATCCTTCTACTATCAAAAGAAATAATATTTGCCAATTAATACATGGAATACTCTCAATGAGAACATGAGCCTTTGATCTTTCCATGTTTCCATGAGTAAAATGAAAGAAAGAAGTTCAGCAACTGAGGTTATATTTATGTTATTAAGTTAATAAGGTAGATAAATTAATAATAATAAAAAGAAAAGAATGCGATACTCTTCATTTAGAAATGATGGAAAATATTTGCTCAAATTACTTTAACTTTTGAAACATATACATGCTTCTTAAAATAGTGAAGCTGTAAGTCAATACATTTCAGTATTCATTTCACCAACAAATAACTCATTACAAATGGTTATATGCCATATTTGGTAACTTAAGACTCAGGTCCTTTACTAACGTCCCTTTCCTTAGGAAACCGAATTTCTTTCTATAAAATAAAACTGTATAATGACTACCTAATTTTATTTTAATGGCCCTCATATATACCCAAATTTTCCTTTGACATTAACTTGGGAATTATTTAGTGTTTTTTTAATGTTTTATTTCTTTCAATTTATTCCAAATATCTGCATAGTAAGTCTTTCTAAATGTCTAACAGATTATCTAGAAGGGAGGAAATAGCCTGTTTTTTTTTTTTTATTTAAGAGAAAATGGACACAGAAGAGAGAAGCAAAAAGCAAAAGAGACAAACAAACAACAACAAATCTGATAAGATAACACTATAGGTTTACAAAATGAGATGGTTGGAACTTGACAGTAGTTATAACATTGTGTATTGCTACTCTGAAAGGAGTTGTTCAGATTAACAGATATAGACTTGCAAAACTGATCTAATCATATGAGTATTAACTGTTCTTTTTCAATAGTTAATGCACTTAGTAATATAGTCATTTTTACTATCTTATGTAAATGCTTTTATAAATTTATGTCTTTTTCCTTTTCCCTTCCTTCTTTCCTCCTTTCCCCTTAGAATACCTCTTGCTGTCTTTAAAATAACTGTCCATATCATCGGGCTTAATATAATCAAACAAAATAGTTCAGAATAAAGCCAATAAAAAATAAAACAATGGTCACAGAAAAGAGAAACCTCTCAACCCGTCAAATTTTATTATATATGATGACATAGACAGCTATTCCAAAGATAACAAAATATATTAAGATAGCCTTTATTGATATTTAATAACCTTGTTTTGAAACCCTGTATTGCTTTCATTGTTCTGTTTTGAGTGATTTTGGGAGGAAATAGTCTTATAATAACAATATCACCTACAAATTGTGTCAATGAAAAGCAAACAATAATATTTATTTCTCTGTTAAAGTCTTTTGAATTGGGGTCAGGGACACAAAGATGAGAGATTTTTCATCTGCTAATGCTGACATATTTAAAATCCTTGAGACCGTACAAGGTTAGGAAAAGAGGTGGTAGTAAATGAGTGAACCTACATTGTAAAAAGAGCCAAAAGCAAATAGAGCTTAGTGAGAATTTCATTGGGACTTGTATTAAATTTAAAATCAAGCTAGAGAGAACTGAAATGTTAAAAATAATGAGCCTTTCAATCTATGAATACGGTATAGCTATTTATTTCAATGTGCTTTCACTCCTTTCTCGAGAAACTTGCAATTTTCAGCATATATTTTGCATGTACTTTGTCAGATTTATGCCCAAGTCTCTTTCTCTTTTGTAATCATGCAAATGACATGGTCTTCTTAAAATTTCAAAATCCCAGTTAATTATTGCTGTTGTACAGAAAAAAAATGGGTTCTGTATTTTGCAATACATTCTTCAAAATCAGGTATTGAAATTGAAGTTTTCACACTAGAAGAAAGGTAAATCTCAATTTACCATTAATGAGTCTGCCCTTAGCTCTTCTGAGTCAGTAAAGTAGGTTGCATTCAATGTCTTTTCAGTTCCCATTTGGCAGTTGGTTAAGAAACTTTGTGTTTTGATGTCATTAATATTCATGATTAATGGAAATAAAGTAGTAATATTAATGGAAAAGATAGCACTTGCCAAAAATACTATTGTGTTTTGATTACTTGACTGCTACCTAAAACTAAGGTGCTGAGATGTAGATATATACTTTATTATTCTTCCTGAAATTCTCTCAGATGATAAGGAAATAAAATTATGAACACTTTCTCTTCCATACATTCTCCAAAATATAATTTTCATATGAGTGAAGCAAAGAAGGGCTCAAAGTATTTTACTTTTATTTTAACATCACTGAACTTATAATTGAAGGGATTTTCTTTAACACAAACTACTAATTATTCTAAATATAAATTTAGCAGTCTGTAATATAGATCATCCCAAAGAAATAAAAATTTGAATCAGTAGTGGCATAAGATTGGCATGAGATAAAGTTAGAGGCCTCCAGACACCCGACACTGCAAATTAAATCAATAAATGCAACTCTGTGGTCTTTAGTCCAGCTGACATGAAATACTGCATATCAAACCACTCCATAACTTTCATTAACTTCATAGCAGCAGACGCAGTACCTTGCACTTTGAAAATCAGTGGTTCTGAAATTTCAAGTAATTGCAATCGTGAATGTTTCTAAGATATTTATGCTTGAAAGAACCCTTGGCATACTTAAAGATTACAGAAAAGATTCAGGAACATAATAATCACAGCTAATGTGTATTAAAAGATTCATGAAAGATCATATGAGTAACATATGACTGTGTCTTAAAAAAGGCAGGGCCTCCTAAATTAGACTTTTAATTGCTCTAAATCGGTACGTGCTTATAATTACACCATATAAAAGGGAGTCGATATAGAGAATCTGGTGAGTGATTAGATAATTATTATGAAATGATTTTATTTTTTCAAAGAATGAAATAAACACTGAAATGAATTTTAAGACATATAGTATTAGAGAGAAAGGGCAACATAAAATGTTAGAGAAATCATGTGTTGGTTTATTTAACAATATTTTACTGTTCATCTTCAAGGATCAAGGGCAATGATATTTATTAACCAATATTCGAAGCCATAGGGACCACATATGGACCTAATATTTCAAAGTTTGAGGTCAAAAGCAATCACACCCGTAATAAGAATGCATTTTTAAAAGGTAGCTGTTTTCAAAGCAAGAAATATTTTTCTGTAGCAGGTGAAACAAAGGAAGTTAGTATGATCTGGAGCAAAGGTACACATACAATGGTGTCACCACACAGATTGGACTAAGAAAATCACACCTAGCTAAGACTGATGTCAGGAGGGCCAGTAAAAATATTTTTTCTGCAGGAAGGGAAAGCAAAGTCCTGGGAAAAATAATTTAATTGACCAAAGTTATAGTAACTGTAATGTTTCTAATATAATTGTGCTTGAAGTAAAAGACTATAAAATTATATTTTTACATCTATGCACAAAGTATCATTGGTACTATGTTGTTGACTACTGTTATTTACAAAGCACAAGTTTCTGATGCTAGAAATTGTCATGTTGGAGAATAATTTTCTCCTGCATATTATTAATGCTGCTTGTCTCACAGAATAAAATCCCAGCTGTAACTCTTCCCCTCTCTAGTCACTTGATATTAACATAAAGAGCATTTCTGATGGGAATATCTTGAGTTTCTGACCATGGCTTTTTTATATATGCAAGCTTAAGTGTATACTAAGTGTGAACCATTGATTTATCAACCTTCCTCATGGAAGAGAATTTGGTCCACATTTCCACTTAGTAAAATAAAAGGGAGATGAGGTCTTCTAATTCACAGTGTCCTATTGGGATCCTCAGTGACAGAGACAGCTTTCCTAAAAGTCTGTGTCAGTCTCTACTCCAATGCTCAGAGCATTCAAATAGTACAAAAAGCAAAGTCTTTGAGCTTTACCTAAACGGACGCATTGCTCAGTGAGATGTGGCCAAACAATGAACCATACTTTGTTGTTTATTGCTAACAAAACAAAACAAAAACTCTTACACTACAGAATAAGCTAAAACTATTGCTTTTGTTTCACTGGAATTTGTGCCTTTCTCTTTGCAGTCCTTTTCCTTCGCTGTAATTGTTGCCTCCTCGCTCCCCTGTACTCTTGTTAGTGAACATTTCTCCGGCCACCATGTCAATTGGTTTCCTGCTGTTTGCCAAAACCAGACACTAATAGAAACTTAGAGAATGGTGGTGTAGGGGTGTATGAGAGCTCAGTTACCTCTCTCCTAGGGGTTCACCTTGGGAGAAGTTTCCATCTGTTGCTGTGCCTCTCTCTTTGTTCCAGCTGCTGTAGCCAAGTTCATCATAGCTCAATGGGTGTTTCAGACTCTGGCCTATTCTGCTACTGTATTTCTTGTTTCTTCTGGTTTTGGGAATTTACAACTTCCTGCTACTGGAAAATTTTAGGTTATTTCTTAATCTGCTGCTGAAATTTTTCACATGTCTATCACCTGTATAACAATTCCCTAAAGTGAATTTTCTGTTTCAATATGACTAGTTTCATTTTGTATTCTGACTGATCATGATTTCTAAATATCTCTGCATCTTTTCTTTTAATGCCATTACTTTTATACTGTTAGAAATATTAATGTTTAAAAAATGACACGAAGTGCATGAGAAATTATAATTTCTATTTTCTTCTTTCATATCAGGTGCTGAGTCATTTACAAAATTACCATTTTGTGCTTAAAATAAAATATAACTGTCTGTATCAGTGAGCTGATCTAATCATTAATAAGTGCTTATTCATTGATGGGAGGCCAAAAGATTGACTATGCATTGACTAGGGTCAGTATACCACTCCAAATAGACTACAAACATCATTGAGACACCTCAATTTCATTCCCCTTCAATATCAAAGTCATCAAAGCACGTTACCAAAAGCCTTAACTCATTCACCCAATTTCCTAAAGTTTGTTTGGACTCTTAAGACTTAGGGGAATCACTAAATAAATAGATACATTTTCACGGAATGTTAATTATCTATGTCCTGAAAAATAATGAAAAAGGAACAAGGTTTACTTTTTCTTGGTAAAAAAAAATTATATGATAGCATGGCAAAAATAAAAATCTTACACTAACAAAGTATTGACCTTCCCCTTCTTGTTAAATACTGTCTTTCCAGAAAGATATATAAAAAGTGAAGCCTATTATCTTGTTTTCTTTAATACATCTTGTATTCAAGGCAGCAATAATGATAACAAGTGAATGAAGAGACAATGAGTTCATGCTGAATCACATGGAAAAGCATGAGATGATGACCACTACAAGATGATTCCACATTGGTTATGGAGTGTAGACTCTGAGAGAGACTCAGTTTTTGAATATCCAACCTCTCGCATGTTTGTTTTTGCAGGATGCACTAGCTTATGTATTGCAAATGCCTCCATTTCCTTGGAAGAGGGATTTCTCTTGCTAATACTGATACTGAAGAAACACAATTCCCTACCATCAGACGTCATATGTGCTGAGTTCATGGTTCTACAATGTCGATGGATGAAGTTGTGAACCAAAGGAAAAGTTAGGAGAATGTAATTGGAAATAAAAAGAAAGGATTAACTACTGCATTTCCAGGAAGTGGCCCGAATGGGGTGGCCACCAAGACATTTTGTCAGGGGTAATTTATACAGCAAAGTCGCAGAGTACAATATGGGTCAAACTACCATCGAGCCACAGAGTTGCAAGTATAGCTGCTTAGCTAATAATCCAATAGGGAAATAAGTCATGCAGCAAGGCTATTGAAAAGAGCGAAGGCATTTTGGGAAGGGATGAGTCCAGATGCTCTTATCATCCACCTGGATTAGAGTTATCCGGATTTACTGCACCAGATGATGCTAATTATAATATAATCTCAAGTTATCATTTATCCCTTAGGGAACCATGTAGACTTGGACATTGTATCTTTATTCTGAAGTCTTCTCATGTGCTTCCAGACCCAATTTTGATCTCTATTTTTATGCTGACTTGCTTGAGGGCCAAGTCCCTCTCCAACTGTATATTAATTTCTAACTTAGCTGCCTGTAATAATAAAGGTTCATTTTTTTATAAAGCGGTCAAAATGACAAAAAAAATTAATGACATCACTGCTTGGCACACAGAGAACCCTGGACCAATGATTCTTAAGACTCGGGTACGAATCTTAGAAATCACTCACCCCTGAGATGAGATGACTTCCCATTTTAACCCCAGGAAGTTAAACTTTTAGACACCTGCAAGGCACACTGTCTTTAACTGGATGTCTCATCTTCCTTTTCCCTGTTCCCACTGTACTGGTAACCTAGTTTCCCAAATGAATACTTGCTTTTCAATCTGCACCTCAGCATTTGGCTTCAGAAGCAAGGCATGAATTTAGACAGTTGGTACAAGAAGTAAACACCGGATACAGACCATGTGTTCATGTCCCTTTTGACAGATTGGGGACTTAAAGAAGGCAAACTTTATACAAATAGTCACATTGATTGCCTGAACTGCAGAGGAAGATTCCCCAATTGTAATAAGGCCAAGTGGAACACCCTCTGTGTGTATGCTTCACGAGCTCAGATATTAAATCAGAATCAATTTTATATCTTAGGCAAAATAGCAGATATTTTACTGCTGTCTTCAAAGTCATAAAAGAAGGAGGAATTCAGTCAACAATGTAATTGAATTTATTTCTCGAGTCTGACTTCTGAAAAACTCATATGAAAGATAAGTCTATTGTAGAACAGCTCTAAATTCTGCCAAGTGGTAGCCAAATCACAGATGGTCTGCTGAATTTGGTACTTAATCTAGGACAGCTCAATGTGCGTTCTCAGTATTTGATGTTTGGTTTATATCTGGCAAATTAATTATTTGAATTATCATCAGAAAGTAAGATCAGAAGTTCACATTTACTTTGAATGCAATATACATTTATTTTCTACCTTGGAATTATTTTAAGTCCACTGCTTTATTTAGATCATGATATGTTAAAAAATGGGAAAAATAAGTAATGGATTACATTATTTTTTTTTTGGTTGTTTAAGCTATTACTTACAATAGTTGGACAATCATAAAAGCATAATGGCCTTACAATTAATCACCCTAGGAAAACCAAGGATCTATATCAACAATATTCTTGAAAAATAAAAACATGGTTTATGCAAATGACTGCCTGCAGATTAGGCAATTAGATAAAATTTCCAGAGTACCATAATTAAAACAACTTGGATGAGAACCGAAGATACCATGCTACTATAAGGTGACAGAGGACTCAAAAGTTGGCTGCAATGATGACAAAAATACTGATGTCAAAATTTAAAGGGAAAAATTTGCACAAAATTAACTCATAAATGTGACAGTAGAAGATTGTATCCTTGTAGTAGTACAGTACTTGATATAATCTAAAATATGCAAAAGTAAATTTAAGTTAAATACAGCAGGTAGACTTGGTATTTATGTATTCAGGTTTATACATGTATCAAGTTAGCCATGATTAGCAATTTGTTTTCATGTAGATGGCTTCATAATCGTCCACCATTTCCCTAATAATGCTGCTTGTTGCCTGGGGGTGTGGGGTGTATGTCAGACAAGATCAAGAGCCACTACGTTATATTTGGAACTGCTATCCCTATTTGACTAAAAAGTCCTGTTTAACTATGCAAACTTTAAAAGCAAGCTCCTTCACTTTTTGTAATTTCTTTGTCTATGTTTTTCGCAAAATCATTGTTCTGGGAATGTTTAAATCAGCCTTCCTCTGTCCAATTTATTTGGCACTTCTCCATATATCTCAAAAGTAATTGCAAATAACATAAAATTTTATTTATAAATATTATTCAACTTTGTATTCCTCAAAACTTCCTCTGATCTATAGAAAGAGACACATTATTTTACATCTTGTTACTTTATTTAACCGTTTCTCTATTTTGGGATTCTCAGTTGGTTTTCAATTATTCACTTCCATAAATACGTTACAAGAAATAATCTTGGGCTGGGCTCATGCCTCAAAGCTAGAGCCCCGACTCAGCATGTATAAGACACCATGCTGTATACCCAACAAGGCAAAATAAAAATGAAAAAAAAAGGCATAATCTGGAGGACTATCGTCTTTCTTAATGCTTATTTTCAGAATAAATTTCTGAAAGTAAGATTCTTTGCCTGAATAGATGATCAATTTTAAGACTCTAATACGTAATGATCACATCTATTTTCAGTTATACTATAAATACATATGCTTTTGTAACTTCATCACTCTAGTTATTTGAGTTTTCAACTAATGCATTAATAAATGATCATCTTAAGTAAATGAAATAACAGATTAAATAAATTGTTTCTTACCATTTGCTCAAAATTACCATAAAGGTGTTGATTTTTCTTTTTTCGTTAAAGCATACATGACTCTTCCAAAGTAAAGAAAACAGAAGATAATACTCAATATATTTCTGATCAATTTAAAATGTTTATGGCAAGTTCTGTCAGATAAAAACATTATAGAGCATCCTCACCCACTTTATTCAATAGATCTAGCACCATTTGACTTCTAAGTCTTCCTCGAAGTCAAAATGAATATGAAAGGTAAATATTTTGAATCAATTCAGGATATTGAGGCAGCCACCAAAGTGCAACTAAAGACACTGATAAAAGAGGACTTCTAGACCTTCTTTTAAAAATGGCAAGAAAGCTGAGATAAGTGCATTCTAAACCAGAGGGAATATTTTAAGAGGTATTAATAGCAGCATCTCTTTGACTGTTATAAAGTTTGAAATTCATCATATTATTTTTTGTATCACATATATAGTATGCGTACAATAAATACTGGCTATAATTATTACAAAAAATTTTTTAAAATGTAAATTCTAGAAATAGAAAAAGCAGATATTTTTGCTTTCAAGAATCATAATAATATTAAATATTATTAAAATAAAAAATGATCAGTATTATGAAATTGAAATAAAGCAAAAAACTATATACACAGAGAATTATAAGCATATATCAGTAGATTATTATTTATTCAGTCCATTAGTGTCACTATATATGTTTCTATAATTGTATGCTGCATAACTACTTGTGCAGCCATTTTTAAAACATTTATAAAATCAGTTCAATTTACATGCTTCAATTTTTATATAATGTATTACTTTAAATTAATTTAATAAATTTAAATACATTTAATAATTTAAGATATCTAAATAAATTTAATGTCTTTATGAAAACTAGCTTTAGAACTTTTAAAGCAATCCTTTAAAGTGTACCTTTTTTCATTAATCTGTGTTTTTTATGAGAAGAAATACCAAATCTTTCTAAATTTATTAATTTAAATGAAATTAAATTTTCAAATAGTTAGCCTTAGTGGCATATGAACTTCATGTTTTCTTTCAATATCATGCATTGCATCATTCATTTCTATATTTCACAACACAAATTAATAAATTACATAGCAAAATATAAGCATGAACACCAAGTTGTACAAAGAAGTTCATTAGTAGAATTATAATACTGAATATACATTGAGTGAGAAATGGATTTTCAAATCTTTATGCTTTTCATTACTTAAAATCTTTCTTTTACTAATAAAAAATGAAAGTCAAAGCTATATTTAGAGACATTTTTCACTCTCAATTTTCTGTGAAAGTATTATCTGAACATTGAGTTACTTATGATCTAATATTTTCCTTTAAAACTCTTGTAAATTATGAATCACCTCTAATGTACTTTGGATGTGAATATTCTGGTAAGAAGTAAGATAAATATTAGGGGAGCAAAAAAGTCTTTTGGGAAATATGACAAAGGACAAATTCCGATGCCATGGTTTCTCTTTTGAATGTCTAAGCAATCTCTCTAAACTTGATGTTAGAATATTTCTCTAAAATGCTGTCTAGGTGTTCTTTGACCATACCTTATTTGCATTATTATCACCTAGCATCTTTTTTCCTCAGTGCCTGTAAATCTATCCCTCTACGAAGCGCTTCCTTTAGCTAGAATTTTTCCAGACATTTGGAACTCACTATGATTCTTATTTTCTCAAATTTTTTGGATCTATTTACCTCTATTTTCATATCTCCAGTGTCCTCATCCTTTGGCAATCATACACCTAAAAACAAACAAATAATATTCACACAGAAAGCCAAAAAAAATTACAAGTTACAACACACAACTATTCTCATACATAGTTATATCTAAATTTACCTGAAGGACAGTTTTAATTCCATCTTAATTTTCTTTCCATTTGACTTTACTGCAATGTCTCTTTCCCCATTTCCCACTGAGTTGATCCTAAATCCTTCCAAGAAATTCAAGTTAAAAACTTTTCTTCTACTTTCTTGTCATCTCTTTCAGATTCTACTACGAGAAACTTTTATTCAACAAGAGGAAGCGAGTAAGGGGGAGGAGTAAGGATGGGTCATAGGAGGATGGATACAAGCAAACCATATGCACTGAAATGCTCCCAAAAAATGTAAAACCAGGGAGGGTAGGGCAAGCAAGGTGAAAATGATCAAGGTGAATATATGAATCCATGAAAATGAAACCCATTTATTTGTGTAACAAGCCAAAAAGAGAAAAAAATTAAATAAAAGATAAAAACAATGGAAACAATTTTTTCAATTGAAAATATTTTAAATGAAAGTAAAAAAAGTGCCTCAGAATAAGACCTTTGGTATTTTCACCATACCCTTTTTTTTTCCACTATACTCTTTTAAGTAACACATAACTTTAAAAATCGCTCATCTGTATTCATAATACAAATAACATTGCACTATGAATATTTCTTGTTTCTTTTATACTACATTATTCCAAAATCTCTTAATTTTTAATATAGAATTAATTCATCCTGAAAATAGCTGTAGCAATATTTCCCCTAAGTGTGCCTTAAGTCATTTAACGATCCTCTACTTGGGGACGCTTTGTTTTTTCATGTTTTTTTATTTAACAAAATGTTCACACTTACCATTTTATATATGATACTAACCTATCAAATAGTTAAGTTACCTGAAATGAATCAAAGGCTGTTTTGCATATACTTACACATACATATATATAGATAAACATGTAGGTAAATATGTATCATTAAAGTTATAAAACTAAATATGGTTTGATACCCTTTCCAAAATATAATATTCTCTTTGCTTCATAAATTTTTCTGGACTAAATATTCTTCTACAGCATCAATAGAGACACAAGGAGCAACCCCAAGCACATACGCATTTTCAAGTCTCTAGTTGCATCAACTTGTTTACTGAATCTGTACACCATGTAGAATATATGTGCTTTTTTAGAATGCTCCCTTTTTCTCATTTCCAGACAAACACACACACACACACACAAGAAACAACAACTACAACAATGAAAGCCACTGTTGATTTTGCTTATACTAGAATTACATATGAAAGATACTGCATGAATGTAATTGCTTTAGATTCTTTGCTCAGCATAATTTGAGATTCAGCTGCATTGTTAGACAATTCCACAAAATTTTTATTCCTGAGTAGAATGCAGTTATATATCTCTATTATAAATTCTTTATCTATCTTCCATAGGCATTTGAATCTCATCTAGTTTTGGTGCAATTTTAGGTAAATTTGTTGTGAATATGTCTTATTTAAGTCATTTTATATACTCTTGATTGTATTAGTTTTTGGTGAATATCTACTGAAATAATTTTTGGGTTAATATATAAGTTCATGTAATTAACTTTGTACAAAATTTAAAAATGCCTTCTGAGGAAATGAGCCTCCTAAATCCCTCCAGCGTTGTATGACAACCCCAGTTTCTCTACCGCTTCGACAACACTTGGTCTATCAACCTGTTTGATTAAGCAAAATCAAATAACAAATTCCTTTCAGTATTACATGGTCATATGATTTCAGTTGTATTTCTCTAATTAAATATACATTTTCACTACTAATTGGACATTTCCATATCTCTTTTTATAAAGTGACTCTTCACACATGTTACCATTTTTAAAATTGGATTCATGGTTATCCATTATTAATATGTAGGTTTTTAAATATATATTTTGTATGTACTATAACTCTTTGTCAGATATATATGAGGTGAATATATCCTCCCAATTTAAACTTCTTGCTTATTTACTTTATCTAATGATATCATTCAATGAGGAGAATTTTTAAATTTTAGCAGAACTTAGTTTTACTTTTTATTTAGCTCTTAAAGGTAGTACTTCCTTGGTCTTAGACAAGAAAGTTTTGCCTTCTCTTGGAAGGCTAAACATATTATCCTATGTTATGTTCAAGAATTATTTATTATACATGCTAAGTTTTTATATGCATTACGATGTAGCAGCCAGGTTAGTTTCATTTTTTGCTATGTATTTATTCATGTATTCCTGCTCTGTTTGTTGCAAAAGCTCTACTTTCTCATTAAAATTGTGGAGCCTTTGAAAAAATCATTCAACCAAACATGTATGGGACTATTTCTAGACACTATTTTGCTCATATTGAGAAGCTGAAATAATTATTTGATGTCAAGAAGGAAAGGTTTGGAATGAATGATAAAAATGTCAATCTTAAAAAGGCAGAAAAATACACAAAACTGAACTAAAAATATAAACCAAAAGGAAGAAAATAATAATGGTATATTAGTCAGGTTAAGGTGCCATAGCAAAAGTCCATAGACTTGCTGAGTTCAACAACAGACACTTAATTCACATAGCTCTAGAGAAGATCAAGGTGTTGGACAATTCAATTCAGGAAAGTAATTTCCTTGCTTGCAAATAACTGCCTTATCACAATGTCTCCTCCTCATGATTTCTTCTAAGGCTATTGTTCAAAAGCCTCACTTGAAAATAATATCACACTGGAGGGAAAATTTCAACACATACATTTTGAAGGGACATTAAGGTTCAGTCAATTACACATGGTGAGAAGAAAAATCAATGTATACTATATGCATGTGCTGAAATACATGTGAATCAAAAATCATATAACCCAAAATATTAAAAAATATAGACAGCACTTTCACCTTAAAAATGGAAAGGAAATGAATAGAAATAGGAGGAAATTACAAGATGAAGTTTGGTGCTTGAAGAGACAAGGATAATGAACTCCCAATAAGAGGAATCAAAAAATTAAAAAGAATTGAAGTGATACCAGTTACCAATATCATCAGGTTACTGTCACATATTCTACACCCATCAAAATGTTAATAATGATGTGAGAATTTTGCCCTTATGATTTCAATACCTTAGGTAAATTGGACATGGACCTGAAAAAAATACACACAATTTAGCAAAACTGATTTTTTTATGAATGTGCAACGAATTACCACAAATTTGGTAATTTGAAACATTTATCCTGTAGTTTCCATGGATCAGAAGTCAAGGTGCAGATAGGTTTTTGAGATCCAGTAGTTATATCTTGATGATACTTTTAATCTCTTTGAAATTGCATCAGAGTTTTTGAGAGAAAACCCCAGCTCCTGGGTCATAATAAACCAGGCAATGTCACCTCTCCCAAATTTCGACACCAATCAAGAAAACCAATGACAGTGGAAGGCAAATAAGGAGTCTAACTTGCCATGGGCATGCAGGGAGGACAAATAAAACAGTCCAAGATTTCTCTCCCCAGGACTGACAAAAACTTTGAGGTTGTATGGAAAAGAAGAACAAGAAACAGGGTTGGGGATTTAACAGCTCGTGACGGTTTTGTGTCGCTGTCAGGGGAGGTAATCCTGAACAAGCTGCTATCAAGACTCCTTCTGCAAGGTGGTAGGAGAAAGATGAAGAGCAAAAGGTGGAAAGGGACTGTATCACCCATTATTTATTAGAGAAAGACATTTAATGCAAGATATACAAACATATAAAGATTTACAGATTGGTTTACAATGGCTACCAGCTGAGTCAGATAAGGAAGAGTGCAAAAGATCTGTCTGCTCACTGAAGATTAAAAGGATCCAGTCAAAGGCCCAGAGCTCTGTGGAGCATCCCTTGCGAGTCCCCATTAGAGGCTGAAGAGTCTGCACTGGAAGTCAGGAGACAATGTCCACCGTGAAGACAAAGCCTGGAACTCCTCCAAAGAAGCAGAAGTCAGCTTTCTGTCTTAGTTACTTTTCTCTCATTGCTGTAACAAAATACCTGAGACCCAAAATTAAGGAAAGAATGGTTTATTTAGCTCACTGTTGATGAAGTTTATTTAGCTCACAACTGGCTTCAAGGTGGGGTGGCATGAGGAGGGGCAACAGTTCATGGCAGCAAAAGACAGCAAAAGCAACAAAGGCAAAAGAGGGAAAGCAAGCGTCTTTTCCTCCCCTAGAGTGTAAACCGGCTGCCCGCAACACCAGGGCTGGTGTAGCACTCACACTGTCCCCGAGCCCTCATCTTGCACAGGATGAGGATGTTTACAAAGTAAGGACCTTGGCTTGCTGCAGAATCCCTTAGTTAAACTTCTAAACTTCTCAAATTGACAATGTATCAACCATTACACTTTCCTTCTTCTTTTCCCTTTTATACCATTAAGGCAGCAAGCCTATTTATTAGTTGCTGCCACTCAAACCCAGTAAAGCCTACCAAATCTTCAGTAAATCCTTTCTGCCACACCCAGAACTCTACTGATCCAATTTAGTTGGGTGTTTCTTACTCAAACTGACAGCTCACTATCACAGGGAAAATGAGGAAAAGGAGAAGGAAGAAGAGGAGGAGGAAGGTGAGGAAAAGGACAAAGAGGAGAGGAAAGAAGAGTAGAAAAAAGGAGAAAAATATAGGTTGATACCTTCCATAAATAAGCAAGTAAGCAAAAATTATGTATCAAAATATTAACAAACATGAAAAAAATTATTGACAACAGTACTTTATGACACGTTCTAAGATCTGGTAAGAAAATTTCCATTTCTATTCTTCAATATTTTCTTGTTTATTTTTTTCACATAGTATTTAAAGTATCTTTCATGAAATCCCAGGCAAAGGCTTAAATTGGCTTTTCCTAGTTGGAATTATGAGAAATGTAAGTATAAAATTTGGGAGAATAGACACTTTCACATTTTAGCTTTTGCTAAAGCATTGTATGACTGTTTGTTTCCCTCCCAGAGACTCTATAGATTAAATCAGCTTTTGTCCTGTTAAAATTATTTTATAATTCTATGACTACAAGAAATGAAACTTTCATTCTGCGTGTGTATTTGCTTTAATTTTAAATTGAGAAATATTCAGATGTGCATATATATATATATATATATATATATATATACCTAAATCTGCTACTTTATCAATTAGCTTATTCTTACTTTTCTTATAAAAGTAATACAATAACCGCCGGGCGTGGTGGCGCACGCCTTTAATTCCAGCACTCAGGAGGCTGAGGTAGGAGGAGCGTTGTGAGTTCGAGGCCAGCTTGGGCTACAACGCGAGCACAAGGCTGGCCTGAGCTACATAGTGTGACCCTGCCTCAAAAAACCAGGAATGGGAGTTTGGCTCAGTGCCTTAAGTGCCTACCCTGGCAGGCGCAAGGTTGTGAGTTCACTCCCCGGTGCCGCAAAAAAAAAAAAAAAAAAAGTAATACAATAATAAAAGAAAAATAAGAAAACATAGATCCATTCATCCTTTTGCAAATTTTGTATGATTTTTAATTTTTCTGATATACCGTGTCATAATCATTAACCAAATGCTAGGAAGCAGTAGACATGAAAGTCTACTTATATACATGTTTTTAATTTTAATACATATTGAATTTTCATTTGAATACAGATTTTTCCCTTTCCTGAATAATAAGATATCATGATATTTGATAATGACTTTTAGTGTTGTTATAGTCTTCCTTTAAACTCACTGGAGATTTTATTTAGAATTTACTTATCTAAATGCCTATACTTCAGGTATAGTTTGCTTAATTTATCAGACATATTGAGACCACTACACTTAAATTAACAATTGTTTCAAATTAATATATCAAATTTAAAATTTGTGTGCTGGTTAGTTAAAATGAATCCATATGAGCATTTTGCTTCTGATAAAAATAAATTTTAAAAATCATTAAATTTATATCCTTTGAGGTAACCAGTCTACCAAAATATGTGATTTCTCAGGTTAATTTTGCTGGTTTGTTTTATATGAAGCATTTGATTTTTCTACTTCTATACAATAATGCTTATTTCTGAAATTTGATTGTATGAGTATAAATATCTTCTACAGTCTGTCTTTTTGATCATTTAGTTTTCTTCATATTTCAATTATTGTCCTACATAATATTGAGGTATTCTTTGCACTAAGGGCAACTTTACCAGTAATGTTGCTCATCTCTTGAAACCACATCACACACCTTGTAGTTAGCAGATGCTAAACATGTATTTATTGGCTGTTTCCTATGCAGATTTTTATTTGTATGATAAAATGGTCAGAAAAAGTGATAAATTGGTGGGTTGTTTTTATAGAATCAAATCATGTTTTGGAAAAATATATTTGAGCCGGGCGTGGTGGTGCATGCCTTTAATCCCAGCACTCGGGAGGCTGAGGTAGGAGTGTTGTGAGTTCGAGGCTGACTTGGGCTACAACGTGAGTGCGAGGCTGGGCTGAATTACATAGTACAACCCTATCTCAAAAAGCTAGGGCCAGGAGTTTGGCTCAGTAGCTGTATATATTTGAACAAGACAAAAATACTATATTTGACAAAATATAAAAAGACAGATTCTATGAAACTTTGGCTCTTACACTTTGTGAGCACAAAAGAAATTCATGATCCTGCAGATCATTTTGTGTGTGTATTTCCAGTCTTTTTCTAGAGTAATCACTACTGCAACCATGATCAATCAAGAGAAGGAAATGTCAATATTCCTTACATGTTGATGGAGTAAGAGAAAAGTTAATGCAAACCAATAATGGACCTACATATCTTAATTTGACATTTGTCAGAAGCCTGAGTTTATATGAAGTAGGAGAATTTCAAGGGTGCAAGCAACATTCTCTGACTTAAAGGAAGGTACCCCTGATAATGCAAAGTTGATTATGCCAAATGAGACATGAGTGGAGGAGAGGAAACTAATCATTGGAGTTCAGAGGACAGAACAAAACATTGAGATGTTCTGTGATTTAAGTCAAAACCTGATTAAAGTATGAACTTGAGTGACTGGTTGTCAAGTTGTGATACATTCCCTAAGGCCTTGTTGCAACGTTGTGGTCAATATGAAAAATTTTTCTTTCAATAAAGAGGTGCATGGGGTTTTGGTGGTATCTGGAGGTGAAGGGATACAACTGAACAGAATGGAACAACCGTGTAGCAAAAAGTAGAAAGAATAGCAGTTTACTAAGCATAAAAGAAAAGGAGTTGAAGTGTTAAATTCCTTGCAAACTTGCTAAGGGTACAGAGATTGTTACAAATATTTGTCTCTAGAAGAGAAAAATTGAAATTAACACTTAGGATTCCTCCCAAGAAATAAACTCTGTTAAGGCTGCTTACTTCTGGAATATATGGAATTGAGTCTTTGGAAAAACTTAGTTTAAGCAAGGATGTAATGGAGAGCTCTCCTTCACAACATAGCTGAGTGAAACGAAGCAACTGTGTACAGACGGACAGACAGGAGTGTTATTAATCTAGTTCAGCTATTGAGCAGTGCTTACGAACTTTAAATTTTTAAATCTTAATTTAAGTCTTCTAGCCAAAAGAATAATTATTAGAGAGCGTGTTATCAAGAGAATTAATTTCAGAGTCACTGGTTTCAATGAATAGAAATAACCACAGATGCCACTCCAAGCAGAGGCAATGCCAACAGCAAAGGGGAAGACCATTGCCAAAGCTGCCAGTGCTCAGAACAGTCGTCTCTCTAATAATGCAATTTTACATGTTGCCTGGGGCTCTCACAGAAGATTTTAGAGGATCGAAGAATTTTTATATTATTTTAGAAGATAAAAGAAAGATCTTCATTGTCTCTAAGTACTATATATATGAGTGTGATTATGAGAAAGTACTCAGCCAAAGGTAATGAATGAAGAATCTTTGGCACGGAGTTTTTAACAATCAAGAAAAAGAAAAACATTTTGAACAGTTCTTTTCTAAATGATGTACTTGGCATGAATGCACAAAGAATATAGTAGAAATTTTTTCTGAGAAGAATAAAGCAACCAGAAAGACTATTTCAGGCCTCTTTATCAACAGTATATTGTAGCAAGAGCGAGCTGAGACCATGCTAGCAACACTGGATAACGATGGATTTCAGCCCGTGCCTGAAAACCAAAAGGAGGATGGCAGGAACACGGAGGAAGTTGGGAAATAAGCTGAAGATGTGAGACATATAAGATCAGAGGAAAGCAAGGTAAAATCACTGAACTTCTCACTTCAATGACTATGTTAGTGTCACCTGGACCATCAGGTTTGGTGTAAGAGTCCACTTATCCAAAGTTTCAATGTCGATGGTTTCAATTGTCCACTTTTAAGCACAGTCTGAAAACATTAACTGGAAATTTCTTCATCTTCAGTGAGAGATCATGTTCATATAAAATCACTGAAATTTTTACATTTTATCATGAATTCTTAAGAATTCCCTACCATATGTAACTTTTGCATACAGCTTTGCCGCAGTTGCTTATGAGCAGGAGAATTCATAGCTTATATTGAACTGGGTACTATCTGTGCTTTCTGGCACCCGCTGTGGGGTTGCAGAACAAGAATATTAATAAATCAAGGCACTCTGGGTTTCTTAAGAGCTTCTGTTTTTCTTCATCTTGTTCAATCTCTTCAGCAACTAATTGATTCTTTTATTCCAGGTGGGAGAAGATGGAAATTTGATTGGTAATGGTCATGGCAGATGTTAAAGACAAACATTACCAGGAAAGATGAAAATACTTTTGTGTCCTTCTAGCAGTAATACAGTCTACAATAGTTAACTTTTTCTCATCTCTTACCTCTCTGCCAAATTGAATTCATAATGTGAAAAATGATTAGGTTATGATTTTTGCTGCATTTACTTTAACATTACAGTTTTGTATTAGGTATTACAGTTATATTTTGAGTAACTTACTGATATCTACCTACTCTATATACTCTCTGAGAGTAGGCGCCGTGATTTGTCTTCATTTACTACCACATGTAGCACAAGATACACAGTAGATACTCAAACGTTTTTAATAAATATTGGGTTGAAATTATGTAAGAAGTATTTGGACTCAGTTTTTGAAAAATCTATAAATCTTTTTAATAGCAATGCCCTGAAAGAAGTTGGAAATATAAATCTCATAATTAGGATGGAAATTGAGAGTATGATCAGAGATTTATCTAGTATTTTTAAAATTTAATTTAGATCATGTTTTCCAGATGTAGATGGTTTTACTTTTAGCTAAATTAAAGTGATAATTCAAATTATGGGTTTGTTCTCATAGTAAAATACTTGATATACTCTAGGGAATATAAACAGAAGAAAGTAGAGTAAGAAAAGAAAAATGTTAGGAACAGAGTTTGGAAAAACAGTCCATATTCAGGGTAGTAGAGAAGGAAGCATCATTTGTAAAGGAAATAAATGAATATTAAAAAGTTAAAATATGAACCAGTAAATATGTAACATTACTGATTTTTGGAGAAAAAATCTGAAATCTTTTAGCTTCAAAAAAAGAAGAGAAATAGTTGTTTATTTAGCACAGGCTACATACACTGCAGTTTGTTAACAATTTGCCTTTTGTTTTATAATTGCATTGTTGCTTTATTATCACATGAATAAACCTCTTTTTAGAAAATTTAAATAATAATGTACCTGCTGCTATAAAACAAGTAGACTGCAATTTAATGTCAAACTCATGTTGAAAGGAAATTCAGTATCATATCCACTCTGCTGTGTCTTTTTTTAAAAAAGTATATAACTTGAGAATATTTCAAATAATTTAATAAAGTTCTTATCTCCTTGCAAAAGAATTTCTATACAAATAAAGTGATATACTGATGCTATATGTATAGAAATTAGTATAAAAATGAATGCATGAATATAAGGAAGTTAATGGTATTGGAAGTTGGAAAGGATGTGTGGCTCATTCTTGTCCTAATGTGGAAGCTCGTGTTGCTCATAGAGAACTGCTTCAACCAACTCTCCACTATAAATAAGATTTGACCTTGACCTGACCTCCCTTATTAAGATAGTATTGTACTGAAACATAAGAGATGGGTCATTATGTACTACATAGTTACATAGGGATGTATCTGAACAATTGAAATTTTACAGTTGTAAATAAACTTGGGATTGTGGATTTACACTGCAAGGTTGCCTGTCAAATGCAGGTTAGTAAATCGTGTAATTATCAAAATGGAAAAAGATATTTCCTCCCAAATTAAAACAGAATTGTGAACAATGTTTCAATATATCATGTTCCAAAAGAAAATGCTTGATACAAAAATATGAAAAAGCAAAAGAGAAAAAGGATATTTTTGGTTGTTTATGATGGTTTCAGACTCCTCCAGCAACACTGCTTCATCTGTTCTTACTGTTTGCTGGTATCATACAAGTTGTAAGTGGAGACTGGTGATGGATAATAGTTGTGATTCCTTTGGACCTGCTTTGACAATTTAACCTTTTGTGTCATTATAAAATCAAAGGAATAATGGGAAGAAGAGAAAATAACAGCAAGAAGAGAGATGGTAAGAGAAACTTGACAGAAGCCCTGCTTTTCATGATCAGTTTGGTACATTTCAGTACAGCACCTGAAACATATTCAATAAATATGTTTGAAGACAATTTATTAAACTCATTTTCCCTTTATCTACTTTAAAACGTGAGTTACCTCCTAGTTGGCAGTATTAACGTCAGCAATTTTAAACTTCCTAAATAGTAATAATTTGCTTATAATATTAAAATGTAATACTGTATGGGTACATAAAAAGCATTCCAGGCACTTCCAGAAATAACTTACTTGTTTTCAGTCTGCAATTTTTGTATGGAAAATTATTTTTAGAAATAATATCTTTATGCCAATACCATATCAAAGAACTCAGGATCTCCTAACATGTAAGAGTAAAACTCTGTATTTATAATATAGAAATTTTAGAATTCATTTTTTGGATGACTAAAGGTTAAATTATCAAAGCAAATTCACAGGAATGAGAACTATTAGCCAACACTGAAGCTCCTTGGCTGCTTGGGGATGCAGGGTGGGGCCCTACCACGTTCCAAGCCATGCACCGAGACTGCACAGTGAGGTGGAGTATGCTGTGCAGGACTTCAGCCCATGCCACACAGCACAGCGAAGCTCTTCAGATGCTTGGGATAAAGCACATTTTCTTATACACAGTGTCATAATTGTCCCAATTTGTGTTTTCATAGGAAAGGTAGGAGACTTGGAGGTAGTAGCCAATCATGTGCTCAGTTGTCCTTTTTAGGCACCAAGAATAGTTAATTCTATCTAATAGATTTTCATTACAAGCAATGTAAAACTTTTATGAGTTTGAGATGGAATTCTGCTTGTATAACACTTGTGATCATGAAAAACTGATTATAGTGTCTTCATATATACCTGGACTCATTAATATAAGAATTTGGGAGATTTGAGGAACCATAGTCCAGACTCTCATCTAGGGCAAGAACCCTTCCTTTAACAAAAGTCACTCATGCCACTCAGCTGCAACACTTTCACAACACTCATCAAATCCTAACAAATTGTAATATTTTGCAGTAAAGTTGTGATGAGTCAGTATAAATGGCTTTTTATGTCAAAGAATTATATAACAGTAATTTTTATCATTTGGAGGCCTCTAAATCATTGTCTATCAAAGTCTACTTCCTCAATCATTACTGATTTCATCGATCTCAGTTTCCTCTCTCTTGCATTATTTTATTCTCTTTTTCTATATGTTACTTGTAACCACTATAATAACACTTACTATAAAATCATCCTGTTCCCAAAGTTCAGTGTAGCCACAATTCATAGTTTTTGAGAATCAAAACTGAATGCTTTGTGGTACACTGGACATTAGCAGGTGATGACTATGCATCACATGTCTTTCTAAAGCCATTTGACTTAATCTCCCTTGCATCTGTATTTCATCTATAAAATACAGTTAATAGTCAAACTTTTGTGTTATTGTTTTAGGAAAGGCTACTGCACTTATGGGAAAGCAAAGCCTATGGAATGGTTAGGGTACTTCTTGAGATAACATCCCAAAAACAGCAACTACATTGTCTATGAAAATTTAAGTATAATCCAGGTCATATCTATGAAAGTAGTCATACTTTAATATTTACCAAATTATCTGCCTATATATTAATACCTTTGAGTTCTAGTTATTGGTTACATGGCAAGGTCAGATATGTGAAAACAAAACCCTCCATGGTCTAGAAGAGTGATTAATGTTTAGCAAATGATGACATGATAGCAGGAAAAACAAGAATTAAGATGAAGGGTGCTGTAAGAAGACTTAGGACACCGGATCCTTTCAGGGTAGGTTGCTGAACAGTGAAGAATGAATGTGTAAAAACTTTTAAATACAAGAGAAGAGTGTTTTTGGCAGGAGAAAAACCTCTATGTCAAAGCTGATGGTAATATATTTTAGATAACTGCAACATGTTTATCAGAACTGCCAAATGAGAGACTTGCGTGTGTGTGTGTGTGTGTGCACGTCTGAAGACAGAAAGATAGAGAATGTATATATGAGACAATTCATATACATGAGTCCTCTGATTAATGTGTGGAGAAGTAAGTGTAAGGAAACAAAATTGAGAGCAGAAAGACAATTGCTAGAATTTTTGTGGACATATGTAGTTTAACAGAATGGATCATCTGTAACTGGATAAAGTGGAATTATTATTAAGTAAGGTAGTTTGAATAAAACTAGAATCTTTCCTGAGTCGTGTTTTGGTGAGGAAGATATAAACAACAGTTAGTATGCTGTCTTTCTATGAATGTCCTACTCAAATATTAATAATGCCAATGACATCTGTAAAGAAAGAGTCTCCTAAGTTACCATGTGAAGATAATTGCTTATTATTATGTTTTTACTTGGTACAAGAAGATTGTGGGGTTGAAACTACCTATAGCCCATATTTTGCACATGAAAAATGGGAGCTTTCAAAAGTTAAGCAACATTTTCAAAGACAACAATGGCCACATTATAACAAAAGATGCTTTGGTTTCCAGCCCCTCAGTTAACCCAAACACATAAAATGAGTCAAAAAAAAAAAAAAAAAAAAAAAAAAAAAAAAAAAAAAAAAAAAAAAAAAAAAAAAAAAAAAAAAAAAAAAAAAAAAAAAAAAAAAAAAAAAAAAAGCAGGAAAGTGGAAATAATTGGTAATGTGACCAAGTATCAACAAAGATTTGAGAGCTTTGGTCATGACTTCCTATTGTTGAGACAACTAACATTTTGAAATCAAGTAAGGAGAGCTCAATATCACCACCATTATTTAAGTATAAATTTCCAAAAGGGAATGGGGTTAGAAAATCAAACATTAACGAGCAATCCAGAAAGCTTCTTAGGTATACATCAGAACAAAGGGAGAGAAAAGATCCATGGCTGTGTATGAAAATAAAATAAAAATGAGACTCAGAGTTGCATAAGTAAAATCATAAGTAAAAGGAGGGAGATGTCTACAAAATGGAATACTATTCAATAATTTTAGAAACTAAGCCCAAACCAAATGAATAAACAAAACAAGAGCAACGCAAGTCAACATACAAAAGTTTTGAAAGGCATGGCAGGCTTACTCACCTAGAAAATATTCCAATCATCAGCTTGAAATCTCCACCAGAAACGCTTCTTTTAGTTCTGGCACAGTTAATGTGTCTTAGGTCAATGGTATATTAACCTACTCTTGTTAGCTAGTATAGGCTGGTTTGTGAAAGTAGGTGACAGGAACGCTATCTATTCAGAGCTGTAAGGACTTGGAGTAAGCAGTAAACAATGCACAGGATGAAGTCAAAAGGAAAAACCATTGTTCACAGACAGGTTTTCAAATTTCTATGGGAAAGTTATTTATGAAGAATGATGAGCAGACTGTGCTCTAGGTTTATGTTCCAACAAGCACTTCCTTGAACATAATCTGCAATAATTCCTAGGGTGCCTGTCAGTTGTTTATTTATAATATCTAACACTCAACTCTAGAGGGCAGAAAATTTTTCCTTTACATTTTTCTTGTAATTAAGAAAGCAATTCGCCCTTAATTAAGATTCTGGCTTAGACACTGTTCAGCATATTGCTTGTGTCAAATCATGGCTCATTGAAAGTTGTCTGAATAACATTATTGGACTTTAGAAACAGTTAAGAAAACAAGAAAGATAATGCAAATAAGCCAGGAAGTAGGAAATTATTCTCTGACTCATATTAATAATCTCATTTGGTTGGATCAGACCATCTGGCTGTTATATATTAATGCTTCTCTATAGAGAAATGGGCTTTTCCAGAAGTCGATGTTATCAAACATTTAATCTTATGTAGCAAGGTCTTTGGATATGATGTGCTCTAGTTCACAGGCTCAGTATTCTGTTACCATGGAACAAATATTTGCTAGACCTTACATAGACTTCAAATTAACATACAGGCCTAGGGCCTGTGATTAATGAGACTATGTCAGAACAACCCTGCCATGGATGATTAATATTGAAAAGTATGATCCACTGAGTTAATACTGCATCTCTTCCAACCACTAATAATCATTTACATCAGATGTAGCTTCTCTGTAATAAAAAAAATCACTAAAATGCTCAAGTTTCTAAAAGAGTTTGCCAGAACTGTACGAAAAAACACCACTTATTCAAATATCTATAAACAACATATCTCTGAACCATCTACCTAAAGTATTACACTTGTTTTGATAAAATGATTTGTGTTTTATAAAATAATTTCATATGAGAGTACAGTCAAGGTTACTATCTATTTCTGAAGAGGGGGTTTGAATCTATTGTCTAACAATAGATTATTAAATACCTCAATCTGTACCTTCAGAACAGGAATTGAGTGACAATACAGTGTTAATACATCAATTAAAATTTGTTCTTTGAAGAATCATATGTCTATAAAATTAGAATGTATCCATTCAAAATTTCTAAATTATATATATGCTTTGACTTTTCAAATATACTTTTGAAAAATTATATTCTTCTGTCCTGCATTTATAAATGTATGACCTTGCTGTTTTTTAACCTAAAAAATGAAAATTTCATATAGCTCAATTCACATTTTCACTATTTCACATTTATATATTTTCTTAGTTATTTTAGATGTATGTAGCGGTATATTTTCCCAGTCATGCAGAAAAATCTTTCTGTAATGTGTTATGTAGGCATCATATTCACCCCACGTCAAAAAGTAAAGCCAACTTAAAAGATTTGCAAATGTACTTTGACTGAAAAAAAGTCAATTACAGAAAAAATATTTCATACTAGAATGAAGTTTCTATGTATAATATGTCCTCTTGTCTAAAAATTATTCTCATCAGTATTACTTGGTGGGTATTTTTATGTTCAACTGTTTCTCCACTTTGATTTCAATATGATTGCATATACCTATTAAGTGAAAATAAATTGACCTTTGTCATTCAAAGTAAAAAATAATATTTAATG
The DNA here is from genome assembly GCA_004363535.1 of Dasyprocta punctata. NCBI lineage: Eukaryota > Metazoa > Chordata > Mammalia > Rodentia > Dasyproctidae > Dasyprocta > Dasyprocta punctata. Next base: position 37,676 of record RJWM01004184.1, read on the forward strand.
CAAACTCTGATTTTTTTTCTTAGTCTGTAACAATATATTTGGATACAAATCTCAGTACCAGTGTGATCTGTAACACTATCTTCCACTTAAGTTAAATTAAGCATCAGATCTTCATAAATCCTTATTTATTCTGATATTTATTCTAATACAAGCAAATGCATGTTTATACTATAAAATGCCACAAAGGATGTGAAACAATGTTTGTAGGTAAGTTTGATTTTTTTCTAGATTGGTATTCTAATTTTTGTACTACATGTTTAAGTGAAAAAAAAGTGTAAGTTGTGTCTCGAGAATTTTACTGTGCAAGGAAACTTTATTTTCAGAACTTCAGCCATATTATAGCATGTGAGGTTTGAAACATTTTAAATCTTGTGAAATACATGATTAGGGGGTTTATTTTAGCGGTGCCATACACTTCCAATGCTCTAATACTTTCCTAAGAAAAAACATATGCTTATATACGTGGATGGAAGAAACCCACTTACACTGCAACAAAACAGAAAACTACTTAGATTGGCTAAGGTAAAATCAGAAAACTTTGGTTAGGGGTGGTGGGTGCATGTGTGTAAATATCAGAGATCTGGGAGGCTGAGGCAGGAGAATGGCAAATTCGCTCAGCCTGGGCAACTTAGGGAGACTGTGTCTCAAAATTTATAAAATAGTAATAAATAAAAGCCTGGCGGTGGAGTTCAGTTCAAAAGTACTGGATTCAAACTCCATTACTAAACCAAGCCAAACAATCACCACCGCCACCACCCCCAGTAACAACAGAGAAATGTGTTAATTGGATAGACAAAGAATTCACAGAATCTAAGAAAAAACAAAAATAATCACTTCTGGAAAGGCAGACATGAGATCTTGCAGGCAACCAGAAACAGAAGCCTTCTGTCTTGGCCCCTGGCTCTCCTTCACTCTTTTACAAGCTGGCTTTTCCTTTTCTCTGTGGACAGCCCAAATGGAATTGTCTAAGGATAATTCCATGTAAATTTAGGCTGTCCTCAATCATGTGTGACTTTCATGGAATTTATATAAATGGCAAACACTTTTATCACATGTATTATCATTTCATTTGGTTCATATTTTGCTTGTGTCAGATGAATATATATCTGTAGTACAGTGATGCACATAGTTCATCATGGTGATCACATGAAAAGTGGTACTGATATTAATGAGAAACTGACAGACAAGCAAACATTGAAGTAGGTGCTAAAGTAAATATAAATGGACCAGATATGCATCAAAACTTTTAGGAATTTCAATTCTAACCATTTATGCCTGAGAGCGTTTCTTTCTAACAATTATAACAAGTGAATGACCCAATAAGCCAAGTTACATTTTGTACATATTAGAACTACATGTTTTTCAGTATATTTTCATTATAATTTTTCAATTATGATGTTTTTAAATTGAAATATTAGCACCACGTGAAAACTATGGTTGGAATTATTCTTATTTAAGAAAAAATGGCATCTTTAATGTAGCATTTACTAAGTAGGCACTTTTTTTTTTGGTACCTGGTATCGAATTCACGACCTCATACTTGCTAGGCAGGCATTTACACTGCTGAGCTAAATCTCCAGCCCCTAAGTGGTCACTTTTTTGACTTTTGAGAAACAATCTGGATAAATCTCCAGCATTTAATTCATTGCCATTTAATGTACTTCTATTGATTAATGTATTTACTGACTAAAATTCTACTTTGTAACTAGAATATTTCTAGGTATATTTTTGTCTCTACATCATTATTTGTAAAATTGTAGTGCTTTTAATACAGCATTATGCATTATAATAGCAGGTTTACTTTTCATAACATATTCAAAATTATTTGATTATACAGTCTTTAAAAATGTAAGATTTAATTTATTTTATACAACAATAAAAGAGTTTTACATTTTTTCAAAATCACAGTACACTAAGTTTCTGTGGTACCTCAGTTTATACATGTTTTTGCAAGCAATGTAGTTCATAAACAAAAGCATTGCCAAAAATTTTTGTTTGCAAATACATCGGGTGACAAATTGGAAGATGAACACCTTTCTTACAAAAACACAAACGTGGACATCTTTTCCAAAACCATGGAATAAATTAAGTGTGTGAACCCAGGTTCAGTTGTATATTTTTTCAGGTATGTAATTAACAACAAATTTTTCATAATAATTTTTGACATATCTAGTGAACACTTAAATTATTAAAGTGTGAGGAAGGGATTCTGGGGGAATTTACTTTTTTCTAATAATCTTAAAAATAATTTTCTAATACTGAGAGGTTTCAAGATAAACTTTTTCTTTTGGAATAGGGATAATAACAAAAATTACATCATACACCATGGACAATTTTAAGAAATATAATTTTTAAAATTTATTCCCTTTGAAAAAATTTGGTACAGCTAAATTACAATTAATTTTAATAGATTATCTTTCATATCTTTAATCACAGTATTAAAATGATAATGATGGGGTTGGGGGTTTAGCACAGTGGCATAAGCACCTGCCTGGCAAGGGCGAGGTTGTGTGTTCGATCCCCAGTACCATAAATAAATAAATAAGTAAATTTTTAAAATGTACGATATAAAATGATAATGACAATGAAACTGTGATTCAGAAATTGCTGTACACCAAGGACTACGTTAAATGTATGTCCTGTTTCATTTAACCCCCATCAGCTCTATGTGTATGGTATAATTATATCCCTTCATGTGTCTTTTAACAGATTAAGATGCAGAGGTTCAGAGTTATGAAGAAATTTATTCAAAGTCAGTATTTATGGGCATATATTTTTTAGTTTTGCACAATTGGTCTTTGCCAGTAAGGGTGTTGCACGGATTGTAATTGTCTGACTTTCTCTTCAGTCTAGTGGTGTAAACTTTCCATTATGGAGAATCCCCAAAAGTACCTGCATCACGGCTGAGTAGAAGAAAGAAATGCTTGAACATCGCAGAAGCTTGTGGTGAAAGAATGTTCTGATTATAGATTGAAATGCTATCTCCGAAAATTCCTTCTAAGGCAATTCTTCATCCCTGGTAAATTCTGTGGAGAAAAGTAGGAACTTATGCATTATTAATACATTAATGTCACCCTGCTTTCCAATTTGACAGCATCAAGATTCTTAAGAAAATGAAGACAGGCATTGCCAAAAAAGGAAAGGCAGGTAAATCAGAGCCTTGAAAAGGAAGAATTTCAGGAAAAACAACTTAAGACTCTACACATGCTCTTTTATGCCTATTTATTGTTCATGAAAGTCAGGTGGGCACAACTTTAATTTAATAAGTGACTTATCCAAGGTTATGGATTTCTTTTTACCTTGATTGAGCAGTAACCTTTCTTCATGTATTGAGTTCTTTATAATGTTTTGCAGAAATCAGGTTGTTCAAAATTTTAATGAATTTTAGAAGAAGAAATAATTAAATTCAAGGTGAATTTTAAAATTATTGGTGGAATTTGAAAGGATATTTCAGCATTACTATATGAGAATCATTTTACTTTTGTAATTGTTCTTATTATATAAATAATAAATCAAAGGAATCAAGAAAAACAAAAAAATGTAGGGCACTACCTATCTCAAAATAGAAGAGAGCAATTTGAAAATACTCATTATAATAAATGATAAAGCCTTAAGGTGAGAGATATGCTAATTACATTGAATTGATCACTACAGGAATTACATCATTCATTGCATTTTACCTGATAAATACGTGCAAAAACATCATGCCAATCAAAAATACTAAAATAAAGAATAGATGAACGATTAGAGTTCTCTATAATCTAGGAAGAAAACAGTTCATGTTAACTGAGTCAAGCTGAAAGGACACACACTTAACAAAGCTTAAAGATTACTATTAAACTGTTGCTTAATTGCTTCATCAAGTTAATGCATCACCCCCCCCCCCAGTAGGTTTCATAATTGAGAAGACTTCTAAAGCAGAAGCTTCATCGTACGGTGACTTTGGCCACTCATATCATCTGATCTTATTTTCCGAACCTACAATTAGTAATCTTCCGTGTGTAGTGTTTAAAATGTGGTACTTCACATAAGAGGAGTATGAAGAAGGAACAAAGACTGGTAAAGTACCAAGGGAAGATGTTCGCAGGAAACTTTGGTTGATTAACAGTCTTCAGTCAGTAGGAAAATTGCAGGAAAGAAACTGCAGCCCAAGACGGAGCTCTTAACTCCAAATTGCATTGGATTGAGAGAGTAATTGGGACAGAATTCAGATGACAATCTAAGTAACAAGTGACAACTGGCATAAAAACACATCGTGATCTGGAGTATCCCTTTCTTGCTGCTTAGTGTTTGGAGAAGGCATATAACTCACAAAGTTATTTCCTAATAACTGGAAACTCCTATCTGGCTTCTAAAATCTATTTCCGACATGTGTTTGGCCACGAAACAACCTGATACGGTCCCTGCTGTGCAAGATGAAACAGCTCCACCTTAGCTAGGTGAGCTGGACATAGCACACTCGCCACCTAGTGGCACTCACGGTAATTTTCTCTTTTTTTTTTTTTTTTTAAAGAGTTGTAGAATACCTGTAAAGGATCCAATACATTGCCTAATGTAAAATGAAGATAAGCCTGTGTGTGTATGTCCGTGTGTGTGGATCTGTGTGTGTTGTTCGACAGTACAGTCAAGATTTTTCTCTCATATACTTTACTACCGAAGTATAAAAAAGTGCAAATTCTGAAGAGGATTATAAAATTTCTTTGGCTAGATCAAATTAATCAAGGCTCAGCCAATTAAGATGGACAGACTTTGTAAAAGTTTATATTGCTTGTTACCCTTTCCGTGCATGACCATCACCAGCCTTGGGGCCACCTGCAGTACACCGTGCTTGCTGGGCCTTACTGCCTCTCATCTCTCTTGGGGTTTGAGAAGAAAAACCCATTCAGCCACTGATTGAGAATAACTAGTGCGGTTTTAACTTTTTACTTGCTATTCTTACCCCACTGTGCAGCCTTTTCTTTCAGAGTAATCTCTTAAGACCCCAAGAATCTCTAGAGTTGGAAATTGAAGTTGAAAGAAATGTTGAAGAACACTTTCATGGTTTCCTGACACTGGTCAGGTCTCAAGTGCACTGCCAGTCAGTTTTTTATACTGATGACCACAGCCCTGGTTACTCATTTTATCATCTGGCACATCAAGACCACCTTCCCCACATAGCATGCATCACTCCAGTGTCAAGAAAGTGAACATTTGGAGAACTCGACAGGTCTTTACATGTTTATTATGTCTGCTGTCCAAGTTTTAAAATGGCTTAGTGTTATCAACACCACAGTCCCATAACTGTTAAAGCATTAAATCTTTTCTCCTTGGCCCTTAGAAGTATGACACTGGCTGCTTCCATGAAATAGACTCACATGGCAGATTTCCTTGGACCCTCAACTGTGCCGCACTGCAGACAGAGTGAGGTAGGCAGAAGCGGAGACCTGTATGTTAGCATCACCACTACCTCTCTCACTAAAATCCCTTCATCTTTACCATATTTGGGTCTAGATATTAAAGAATGATTTTCTTACTGGCAAGAGCCATTTCTCTAAGAGCATTTTTAACATTCCTTCATTTTCCCCCCTGCTTTGGTACTAGCGACTTGGATTCAATCTTCTTCACCATTCTCCATTTACCTAGTGCAGAATTTTAACCACAGCTAAGGAAGTTTTCATTCAGCAAAAACAATCACACACAGAAAAATGGAATATGGAAAAAAAAGTAGTTCATGCAGTGAGGTGATATAAATACATGGTTAATTATATTAATGACGATATGGTTTTAGATTCACTACTGAACATAATCAAGTCCTCTTGCAAGTCTAATGAGCCAATGACTGTCTAATAAGTGTTACTCATAATTGGAAAATGTTTTTCACATGATTGAGTCCAACCAAGTATTTATGTGTGTTTGATGGATTTGGAAATCTTCAGAGAACCAGGAATGAGGAGTATAAAATACATATATATGATAATCTATCTATATAAACTCCACAGATTAATGAATATTAACAAACTTACTATTATTCAAAAAATTCAGTGATGTAGAATTTAATATTTGGAGTCTTTTATTTTATCACCTAGGTTAGACATAATTATTAAAATGTTTGTTTTATGTCACTCTCAATGTGTTTCTCTGTGACACACACATACACATGCACATACACTCAGGAACACACACCACGCCACATGAAAACAAAACTCGGAAGGATCACATCAAAAATATTTTCAATTAACACTTTTCATTCTTCACCCAGTAGTATGCTGTGACCTGCAGGCATCAGCTTGCAAGACCTAACTGATGCTTCATATTGAGGAGTCAGTGAATAGTTGTTAAATTCAGCCCTTTTTAAACTACATGAGTCTTCAGTGAAATAACACCAAAAAGATAAATCCAAAAAACTCACCTATTCCGAATTTTAATGTTTCACTATTATTTGTACTTTTGAGATTACTTACATCTATTTGTATCTGTATATAAAATAGGTGGCTACCTTAAGTCCCTGCAACTGCTCATTCAAGGATGTCAGGACGGTGACCTAAAATCAGCCTGTTACACCATGGAGATAAGCACATGATACAGTTCACGGTCTTTTCTCCTGAAAGCCAGCTACCAAGATACACACAGACAAGCCGTAACCTACTCTGTTGAACTGGCCACTTTCCTAAACCTTGCAAGTCTCATTTCTTCACATACAAGATGAAATTTTGGAAAAATTGAATTTAATAAGATTGATCATTTAATTCTAATTTGACTTCACTGAGCCAGGGCATAAAAGCAGTAAAGAGTATTGATGTCAGTTTAGAACTCAAACCTACAAAATTACATCATTCATTACAAAATGGTATATGGTACACTTCAGTAATGAGTCAATGATTGTCAGGAGTTTCATAAAACTAGAGGCACTCAGGAACAATGTAGATAATTCAATGAACAGATAGATCATATATTTCAAAATACACAACAGTTTAGTTTTGCCCATTTGGTTGCTTTCATCTAATAATGAAAATTGATTTATTCTGTGATACTTTATCTTCTAAAGGAGCTGAAATCAAAATGCAATCTAAAAATAATTTTATCTGAGTATGCTAAATTATTAAACATTTAAATAAAGTATTTAAATTCATCACTGAAGTACATTTATGCTTTATTTCCCTCAAACTCTGCAATACAGATGTTTTAATCTAAATCCTGTCACATCACAACTGAGACATGAAAGCAATGATAAAGAGAGTCTTTTGAACAATATAATATTGTTCCCTTTGAAGTAGTAGCACCATTTTTATGCCCTACTATGAAAAGAACAATTGAAATAAATATTTGACAACATAACTTAACCTGTTCTTTTCCCATTCTATCAGGTATTTGCCCTTTGAAGGAAGAGAACACAATTTCAGTAAGATGAATTTTTAGTAAAACCATATATCTTCTGTAGAGTGAATTTAATTTTCTTCTCATAATTTAGTAATAACATCTTGCAAGTGGCACAGAAACATGTGGAAATGTTAATTGCTATTAAATTTACTTTTGGATGTATCTATACCAATAATGCATTATAACACTCAGTTTCTCAAAACCATAGTTTCAGCCTTGAGGAAATGGAATTAATCAGTCACATGGTAGATATTCTGTAAAACACCATGAAATCATGTATTTTGGGGCAGATTTTAAGCAATTCTTCTATTGAGATTTAACTGACACACTCAAGTGAAAAAAATCTGAGAAGGATCTAAAAGATGAAAAAGTAATTTAACAGTCATTTCAAAACGCAAACATACATTCTCTCTGCTTCTATCCATTCTGTTCTTCAGTGGTTTGAATTCCTTCCAGCTAGCATTCAACTGCCCTTAACGGGGTGTGCATTGTTCATTGAACTGCACAGGTACCATACAGAGCTAGGCAAACTCTGTTGAGAGAATTATTAATGTACACCATAAGAATTCTGATATAAGTAATTACTTTTTCTAAGGAAAATTTGTTTTGAACAAGAATTTTAAAAAAAATTATTAACATGCATTGATTTATGTATCATTCGGATTCAAGTGTGATATTTTAATAGATGCTTAGAGCATGCGCTGATCAAATCCAGTCTCCTTTTTTATTCTCCCTTCTCCAACCTCTCATCATCACTATTTTATACACAGGTTTACACACAAATGACAACAGAACATGCCATATTAGTGGTTCTTTTTGTGACTTTTTTCACTTAACTTGATATCCTGGACTTCCATACATTTTGCTGTGAGATGACAGGACTTCTTTATGGCTAAATAGTATTCCCGTTGGAGAAACGCATCACAATATCTTTATCTGTTCACTCATTTATAGCCAACAACATTGATCAGATGCTGTGAAGAGTACAATAAACATGGATATGTAAGTATGAATGGGATTTGTTAATTATTCTCCCTTTGAATGTGCAGTAAAATGAGTCCCCCACTTACTAACGAGTTGTGTTCCAGGAGAAAGTTTGCAAGTCAGATTGATTCGTAGGTCTGACAACGTGAGTCTCATACATTTTTGACACAAATATACAATGCATATTGCTTTCTGTTGCCTATCAGCTCCTCCACATACCACTGCCTGTCCTCTTGCTTTTGCTCATCCTGGACTTTGAGCGATGTACAGTGGCACAACTCTGACAAGGTCGAGCAGATGCATGAACTAATTCAGCAATTTGTTCACATCTATGAATGGCTGTAATGCGAGGTCCTTTCATATCTGTGGAAGTTCACAAGTTGAATATTTGTTAAGTCAGGGACTCACTGTATAGCCAGAAGTGGGCCAGTTGTATCGCATGGTAGTGCTATTTTCAGGTTATTCTTCCTTTTGTTAGTTAGTTAGTTAGTTAGTTTAGTATCTCATTGCAATTTTGATTGATGTTTCCCTATGGCTAATGATATTGAACTTTTTATTAATAGATTTGTTAGTCTCTTGTATTTTTTCTTTTGAACCAAATACAAGCTTCTCAAAAGAAGAAACATGTTTTCCCTTGACACTCTTAATTGGATGACTTGTTTATGTGGTTAAATGTTTTTGAATTCCTTATATACTCTGAATATTAATCCTCTGGGAGGCAGAGAGTTGGCAAATAATTTTACCCATTGTACAAGTTGTCTCTTCTGTCTGTTGATTGCTTCATTCTCTGTGCAGCAGTTTTGAGTTTCATGTAATCCCATTTGTCAATGTTTTCTCCTGTGCCTGTGAGGTCATATTCAAGATATCATTGCCTCTACCAAGGTCTAGAAATGCTTGCTTTATGTTTCAATCAGTGGCTTCATGGTTTGAGGCATATATTTGATATTTTATTCAATTTTGTGTTAGTTTTTGTACAGGATAAGAGACAGGGTTCAGTTTCAGTCTTCTTCCTATAAATATCCATTTTCCCAGCTTCATTTAATGAGGATCCTGTCCTTTCTCCAATGTATGCTTTTTAGTACTTTTGTGGGGAATCCATTGCCTACACTCATGAGTTTGTTTCCGGAATCTCTATCCTGTTGCATTGGGTTGTTTGTCTGTTTTCATGCCAGCAGATACTCTATTGGTCACTGCTATGGTTCTGCCATGTGTCTCAGAATCAAGCAATGCAATGTCTCCAGCTTTGTTCATTTTGCCTAGGATTGCTTTGACAATTTGGATTCTTTTTTCTTTCACATATATTCAAGATTTTTTTTTTTAAAGTACATTTTACTTGAACCCGCTCTTGTAAGGCAATTTCTTAAAGTTGACTTCTTATTGAGTTTATGAGAGTGTACACCTTCGTTTTATGCATGCTTCATGGTTATTAAGCTCTGCATTCATTTGCGTGACAGCTATCTGCATAAACAGTTAGATGCAGTTTTCAAAGGAGAATGGTCTGTGTCGCCTTGGCCTTATTATACTTCATGAATACTGAGCTTTGAAGTGCCTTCAGGTGTGTGGTGCATGGTGATCTCCTACTTTTGTTTTTCCTAGCATGTCCCTATCAGAGGAGGACTAAGATGTCTAAGTGCTCTTGGTCTTTGGTCTTTCACCAGCAATGTGCTCAGTTATGATTACAGAAAGCAGAGGGACTTGGGAACATTATTCAGTATTCCAATTATTAGAAAAATGCAAACAGATGGAGTTGGGAACTAATATCTTTTGCTAATTATCCAAATGGATGAACCGACAGAACTTTACACCCTCCCATGAGAACCATAGGGTTCAGAGTGTCCAGTCCACTCTGGCCAAGCTGGCCACCTGCCATGGAGCACAGGTCTGTGGCCTCCCCTTCTCTTGCGCTCACCTGAGGCTTCACAGGAAGAACACTTGCACTTTTTTCTTTTCTTTTCTTTTTTCATTTCATTGGGAGTTGGCTTCAGATTCTCCATTTAGAGTTAGAAAAGCAAATTTAGGTATACATTTAAAAGCATCCTTTTGAAAGACACTGGTACATTATTTTCTTGTAAATAATTCATAGAAATATTGTTAGTGAATTTCTCCTTTTCTCAAGCATTCATTAATCTCCCCAAATCATCTCTGTCCCCAAGGAGTTTTCCCTCCCTTACCCAGATCTGGCTGCTCAATGTCTCAGCAAAGGACTGATGGCACTGCACTTGGAAGTTCAATTTGTTCACAAGCCTATTAGCTCCATTCTGTTCAACAGCTTTCAGCTGCCCTGCTAACCCTCCACAGATGTCTCTCCAAACTGTCTTCTTGCATGTAGAGGACAGGCAGACTGTGCAGGGTAAATCCATCACTCCAGCGACTCAGAGCACAAGGCCTGTTGAAGGTGAGTCAATGCCACCATGACTATATGCAAAGCAAACACATTACACACTCCATGCCTTTTCCAAGTTTAGTCCTTATATTGCAAATTTTATACATTTGCAGAAAGACCCAAACTTTCTGTCTAGGTTTTCCACTTCATTGAATCCCTGAAAGGCCCTAATATTACCTCTCCCCCACACCATTACCTCTTACACAAATGAGCTACACTGGAGGTTTATGCTCTTCATCTTCCAAGAAATATTCCATTTTCTCTGCAAGTCACAAGACCCACAGCCCTTTAAAACTCCTAAGAAGCTCCCTCTGCTAAAAGAAATAATGTGATCTATGGCATTAAATAAAATGAGCAATTTAAATTCCTACAGTGCTTCTAGCCCTTTCTTGGTAATCTAACAATATCAAAATGAAATTTTCTAACAAAGGGGTTTGGCCAACCAATAAATAATTGTGAATCAATAGAGAATTCAATTTTTCTTATTAGGATACTGCTTTTAGTTAGCAGAATTTAACTCTCAACAGAGTAAGAGTTTAAGTCCATTTCATTTGCCTTTGTATAAATAAGTATGTGATAAAGCATAGTACTGAAAAATAACATGTGTCATAGTATTTACCAGTCTGGAGAAAATAAAAAAGAAAAATGTCATTACACAAATGGCTCAGTAACTCAACGTGTAGACTGAAGTTTGCTCTATTAGTTATGCATTATCAAACTGTGCAGGCTTTCTTTATGTCTAGTTACTGCTACAGATTTAAGATCAGAAGTTTAAAGTTGGAAGACACCAGACAGTTCTAATCAAATCATTTGATTTAAACATTATCATTGTGTCTTGTGCACAGATGATAAAATTAAGAATACCAAGGTTTAAAGATGTTTTAAAAAGAGAGGGTGTCTTGCTTCAATCCATGTAACTAGCTTGTGGTTGAGTTAAATCTTGACTGCACCTAGTTCAGACATTTCCCTGTATTGTTATAAATTCAGCAAAGATGCACGCATTTATCATTTAACCTCGTTTAAAAACAGCATTTTATATTCTACTTTCTCTATCATGTTGGCAATTGGTAAAGTCAACAAATTCAATGTTTGAAAGAGCAATAAGGGAAATCATTTTGGAGATTTCTCAAAAAACTGAAAATAGAAATTCTTTTTGACCCATCTATTCCTCTACTAGGTATTTTCTCAAGAGTTAAAGTCATTATTTTACAGTGATACATACACAGTCACATTTACAGCAGCACAATTTTTAGTATCTAAATCTTGGAAAAGACCTATTGGTCTATCAGCAGGTGAATGGATAAGGAAAATGTGGCTTTAACACAAAATAGAGTACTACTTTGCCATAAAGAATGTTAAACTTGAGACATTTGTAAGTAAAAAGAGAGAACTAGAGGCCATAACATATAAATTGGACACACAAGTTTAAATATTGCATAGTTTCTCTTGTATGAAAAATCCAAAATATAAATAAAGAGAAAAATAAAACATAGACAATTTGAAGTAGAGAGATCTTTTTCAAATATGAAGGGAAACAAGAGATAGAGTGGGGGAAGGAAAGTTAGGAGAAGGGAATAAGAAAAAATAAACAGAATAAACCAGCAAATTCTTCAAACTATTCTGAAAAAAATAAACTTAATTCAGTTCAAATTTTGTGCACAAGATCCTATTTCCACTATGATTTATAAAAGCAAAATGGTAGATATACACAATCAGAAGTATAAGAAGTAGCAAAATTTAGATGTGAACCATAAATGTTCAATTAAATATCATGAGTCAATTTTAAAAGTATGCTTTTAATGAAAATTTATTAAAATGCACATATGTTTAATATATTAGAGTAAAATGAGGTTACAAAATAGGTGTAGATATGTGTGAATATGAATATGTGGCTACACATTAATATTAAAGGCTCTAAAAAGTTAAATTGTTTTGAAGTGTCTAAAATTAAGATTTTCAATTACGTTGGAAGGAAGAGGAAATGACAAGAGAATTGCATTATTCTCTCAGGTATTTTAAGCAAATATGTAGAATTTGCAAGTATTAATTAAAAACTTTAGAAAAACTTGTATGGTTCTCATATTCACTAGTGATTATTGTAAGGAGAAAAAAAATGATGTCAAAATACAAGCATTGTCAAACAAGAAACATTTAGAAAATGACAAAAGATAAAAGAGTAAGTGAACACTAAACTGTTGATATGTATTTTTTAAATAGAAGAAATTTTAAAATGAATGATACCATTCATTTTTCCAATGAATATTTCAAAATGAATGACAACTTTAACAGAAGTCTCTATCCAGTTGAAAGCTAATTTTTTATTCTTAACTTTCAACCATTTCTGTTTCAACTGAATTTTCACATGAAGAATACCATTTTTTAAACACATCTTTGGATGAGAAGACAAAATAATGCTGAAAACTGGAAATTTGCCTAGATTACATGAAGCCAGTATGGTCAGGTTTTCTGCTCAAAAGTCTTTAAAGATCATTCTCTTAACACTTTTTTTTTTTCAGATAATGTGCAAGATTTTACTTTTTAACTGCAAATAAATGGATTCTGGTCTCTCCTCCCCTCTTTCTCTCCCTCATTCCTATTTTTCCTTCTCATTTTCTGACCTGTTCTCTTCCTTTCTCTCTTCTCTATTTCAAATTGTCATATATTTACTATAATATTTGTCCATTTCCTCTATTTTAAAGGAAATTGCAATGAAATTTCATTACCCTCCATGTATTACAAATCAATTAATATTTACTTGATGGCTATGATAGTTAACGTATTTTTCATACCTTACATAAGATGACCATTTTAACATAAGTGGAAAATTTAACAGCCCTTCACGGTGAAGCAACATGAACTCACTGTATTTTCTGGTTGGTCTCTTTAGGGTGTCATTCTTTCTCATTCTCTTGGAGAGCAGTGTATCACTGTCTTTAAATCCACAGGCTTTTGGGCCATCCTGCCTAGATTTGCAACTGACCTATGTGATTTACTGGCTATTACAGACTTTTAGCAAATTAATTTGTCCATTTTATAGTTTCCTCTTTGTGCTATGGAGAAAGGCAGTTGTTGTGCAGATAATGTGAGTTAATATTTTAAAGTTTTAGAATGGTTCCTGGAAGTCCTGTAAGAATCTGCTAAATAATAAAATAAAAATTCTTAATCTCATGGTACTGAGCCTGGGAGGAAAAACTATTTCTGAGCAACCAAAACAGATACCACTAATTATTTCAAATTTCAGGTTGCATTTCAGAATGAAACAATACAAACTATGCTCATTCCATTCCATTCTTCAAAAGTTCTGGAATTGGTGGCCACATTGAATAAACATAGTAACAATTGCAACCATTTAATAAATATTTCTTTTCTGTCACTCTAAATTGAACTATGGAGATTATGATAGCTGAAAACTTTGTTTTTGGTTTCTAAAGTTTCACAGATGAATAAAGACAAGAAAATTAAGGCAAATGTCAACCCTCATACTATGATTAAGCAGACAACTTCAGGGATATAATGTCCCTTTCAATGAATATTTTATAATACTTTCTAAAGGAACAGACATAGAGGCTATGATCCAGTAAACGTGAAATTTCCCCAAAAGTCATGGAAATGCCTTAATTTTAATATAATTGAAATCAGTAAGAAAAAGCCTCTAATAAAATATTATACATTTCTCTACCTTAACAAGCAGTTTAGAAAACATAATGAAGATGAACATGGTAGCACACGTCTGTAATCCCAGCACTGGGGAGACGTAGGCAGGAGGATCACTGTGAGTTCAAGACCAGCCTGGGCTACAACGTGAGTTCAAGGCCAACCTGAAGCACATGGTGAGACTCTGTCTCAAAAAAGAAAGAATGAATAAATAAATAAAACAAAATTTAAACTGCCAGAATACTGTGTAACAATTTAAAAAAAAAAGAAAAAAGGAAAACATAATGAAGTTTGCAAAACCTCATACCTACTTAGAGTCATTCCAGTTGGGTGAACCACAAAACGCAGGTGCGATTGGGTAATGCTGCCATCAGAAATAAGATTTTCAGAAATGGCAGATGAAATGTTCTCTGGGGAAAAACACAAAATTTTCTCTCAGCCCTAGAGTTGTATTTCTGGAAATTTCAGTGTATTTAGAATACGAATATGAAGAAAATTATTTAAACTTGTTTAGAATTAATTTGGGCCCTAGAATCAGTAATTATAAACCGAGGTTGCACTGTACAATGTATAATGTGCAGTACCACACAGACCCTACTCATTAAGTGGGGAAACACTTTATAGTATGGTACCCAGGGAGAACCACTTCAGTTTTCCTAAATTCTTCCTTGAAATAGGACCCCTTTATGTATAATCTTTTTCCTGAAATACGATATAATTGAAAAAACTAAAAATAAATGTAAGATCATATTTGATAAATTTTTACAATGTGAATGTATTCAGGGAACCATGACTAAGAAACTTTGAAAAGGAAATGTTTGGTCTTTTGTCTCTGAGGATTCTCAAACTCTGGAAGAAAGACACTTGGGATTAGCCTATCTTTACAGATGGCTATCACTGAATAAAATGATTTATCCCATAGCTAGGGTTCTAGAATGGATGCTAGAGACTGCACATGTGCTAGCCTCATTTCCATGTTTCTATACTATCAATCTACCAAAATCTGTCATAAAGAGCAGCTTCACTGAACACTTAACGAAATAAGACAGCGCAACAAAGCCAGTGGAGCTCCAGACCATGGATGCTATGCCTGACTACTCAACAAAATGACACAGTTTAACTCTTCTTGCAGTTGATTCTCATTCATATACATCAAGAGAAATGGGAAAGGAGGCAAAAAATCTGTCTTTAGGACTCAGCAATGCTTCTGTGTGATTTTTCATCTTAACTACATCCAAATGTAAATCTGTTATACCCTGCATTAGTTTGCTATTGTTATCATGACAAAGTATCACCAACCATGCAGTTTAAAACATGGAAATGTATTTTTTCATGTTCCCAAAATGTTCGAAGTCCAGCCTCAAAGTGTCAAGAGGCTTAGATTACTTTGCAACTTCTTTCCTTGGCTTAGAAATACCTATCTTTCTTCTTCACATGATCCCTCTGGATCTATTTGTGTCTAAATTCCCTCCTATTGTAAGGATCTCAGTCCTATTAGATTAGAGACCACTCTATCTCATTTCATACTGATTACTTCCTTAAGGGTTCAGTCCTTAAATAACTCACATATTCAGTATTGATCTTAAGTAAATTAGCATACAGATTTTTGAGAGAGCACGATTTAACCCATAACCTGCCTATGTAAGGGTTCTATCAAAATCATAGAAAGGGTGATAGAATTTGCACAAGACACTACTTTGGTTACTTTTCTCCTTGCTAAGACAAAATAGCAGATATCCAAAGTTAAAAGAGGAAAAGTTTATTTAGCTCAGTTTGCTGATGATTCAGTTCATAATCGGCTGGTTCCAAGGAAGGGTGACATCACAGAGGACAAATAATTCATGGTGGGCAGAAGGTAGTAAAGCAACAAGTGACAACTACAACTCTTTTTATCCCTTATACCTTATCCAGGCTACTTAGAGGCAGGTACACTCACATCCTTAATCCTAGTGCCCTTGATCCTGGCATTGCACTATGAATCAATTGCAGCACCACACACCCTAGATTCAACCACCTCTGCAAAAGCCCCACCTATAACCAAATGAGGTTTGGAGGGACATCTAAATGTAATGCAACAGACACTAACTTAAAGAGCAATGCTACAAAAACTCTTCCATGTTACCTAGAAAGTTGAAGATGTGCTGTATGGAGAGTTGTGACTCTACAATTCCTTTTGCTCTGCAACCTGAATGCTATTTCCTCCAACCAACGCATTACCTTCTGCAAGAATCAGGAATGAACCAAGATTGGGGGTACATATATATACATATATACATATATATATATATGTATATATATATATGTATATATGTATATATATACATATATGCAGTATCATATACAATGTGTTATATATAATATATAATTATATGTAATATATTGTAACATAATATATATTATAAATATATATGGCATTTAGGTGACCTGTCCTGACATCCAACAATTTTTAACTTATGCTGATGCATACCTGGTGAATGAGTAATGAACACAGAAGTTGTTTTTGTTTAAATAAGTACTATTTTTAATTGGCAAACTGTAAGTATATATATTTATAGGATATATGATGTTTTAATACATACTGCAGTGAGTAAAACAAGTTTATTGACATAAGTATCACCTCACTTGTTCATCTTTTCATGGTGGTACATTGAAAACTTAGTAAGTTATTTTGAAATATACAATAAGTTATTATTGACCATAGTTAGAATTCTGTATAATAAACAGTTCTTAAAATGTATTCATTTTGTCTATCTTAAACTTTGTACTTTAAACAACAAAAGTTTTCCATTCCTTTCAGATTATCCAATAGAACGGCAGTCGTCATTCTGTCATTTATTTCTATGAGTTTGATATTTTTATATTGCACATGTAAATGAGACCATGTGGTGTTTATCTGTGTGTGGCTTACTCATTGAATTCAATTTGTACTTTTATTAAAAGAATCCTCACACCATTTTCCATAATGTTTGTACTAATTTACATTCCCAAAAGCGGTGTACCAATGCTCTTTCTTCTCTGTATCCTTGCCAACATTTATCATCTTTCATCATTTTGATAATGGGCATTCTAGCAGGTGTGAAGTGCTATCTCATTGTGACTTTAATTTGCATTCCTCAACTGGTTAGTGTGGCTCAGTACTTTTTGTAGATTGGTCCTTCATATATCTTCACTTGAGAAATCTTTGTTTACTTTCTTTGCCATTTTTAAATTAGGTTATTTTTTGCTCCTGCTGAGTTGTTCCAGTTCCTTTTATGTTTTGCATATTAAATCCTTACGAAGTGTGTAGTTTACAAATAAATTTTTTTCTATTCAGTAGATCCATTCACTTTGTTTCCTGAGCTGGAATCTGCTGTTTGCTCCTCATCTGTGCACTTTGCACACAAACTTTGGGCTGGAGTGCAGATGTGATAGTGATTGTCCTAATCAAGGTGGACTCTGTATTCACTCGTTATCAACATTAGCATGTGTTATACAATGGTGGAGGTGCTTCTGGTAGAAAAGGTAGTAGAAATTTAATACAAATGGATGACACATGATATGCTAAAATAAATTTGATTCCATTTCAACATCTAAAATTCATTCCTTCTCTCATTTTTGTAACACAAACCTTTCCAGTTTTTTCTAAATCATTAACCACTGTGACTCAGTCACCTCTGCTCTCTCCTCAGTTTATTTTTTATTCTAAATGTCAGAGACTTCTAAATATCAGAGTCTTCTAAGGCTCTGATATTCCTTCGCTTGTCCGCTCTCGCATTCTACTCTTGCAATTTCATGTATGTTATTATTGTCCTTGAACTCCATCATAAACCCTGATACACACATGTGTTTATCCAAACTTGAATTTCCCATAAACATCACAAGTTTTAACAATTCAAGAAAGAACAATGTTGGGCTGGGAATACAGCTCAGTGACACAGTGCCTGCCTGGCAAGTGTGAGGTCCTGAATTCAATTCCCAGTACCAAAAAAAAAAAAAAAAAAAAAAAAAAGATAATATTTCACTACAAATATTTTGTCACATTCTTCTTTATTTCAGTGTTGGATGATGAATTGGTTATGAATAAAAATTTAAAATAAATGTATAAATATGTAAAAAATACCAGTCATACTTGATATCTTTTATTTACATTGAATCTAATAGCAGGTTCCTTTGACTGCAGCTTCATAATTTGATACAAAGTATCCACATTAGTCAATGCTTATTTGAGTCAGGTGTAGATGTGTACTGGAGCCCTGCACAAGTTCATACGGGGAGGTCGAGGGATCCTTGATGGGAGACCGAAGCATCTGCACCAAAAAGGCACAAAGGAGAGTGCTGAAAGGTGACAAGTCTGAGCCAGAAGGCTGAGGGCTCTGTACTGGAAAATAAGAGATGACATCCAAGGCAAGATGAGGATTGAAGGTCCCCTGAAGAAAGAAAACAGCCCAAGCTTTTCTGTAAAAAAATGAGTGAAACTCCTCCAAAAGAAAGCAGTAATAATGCAGTTCCTTCAAAGAAGTTCAGCTGAAATCCTTCCTTCTTGTTCTCCTCTTACACCGTTCCAACAACAATCCGCCTTCCATGGCCAGAACCATGCTAACTCAATACAAGTTGGGCAGTCCCACTCAAACGAACAATTAATCAATTATCCACCATAATCTACCCCTTGTGAGCTTGATAATCAGACATATTTTCTTAAACCATAGTCTCCAACAACAGATTTATAAAGAGTTAATATGTCTTGATGTATTTAGATTTACATTAATGTAACAATTATATGTAAATAATTCTTATTGCACTCATTTCCATTTAAGAAACATATTTGAAGGGTTCTGAAAATTCAAAACAGAACCACAATGCCTTGACTAAATAATCTGATTACAAACAGGTGTCTAAAATCTACAGATGTTCATGTTCACAGCAACTCTTCTGTGTCTCACACTACTCTAAAATCTTAAAAATATTTTTGATACTAAAGAATGATAAAAATACCAAAAAGCGAATAAAAAATCTCACTCACAAATAAAAATTAGTAATTTGTTTAAAAAGTCTACTATGGCTTCTCAAATTTTAAAATTTAGTTACATTGTGTAGCATAAGAAGCCTGTATAATGAAGCATAGGCCATTAGTATAACACAGGTTTAATAATACTTAAGGCAATGTAGCTGGAGTAGAAGCCACAGCAGCTCGGCAACTTTCCATGTAACTTGCTCGTCCCCTCTGGACCTGCTCTGGTTCCATCATATGGGTACCATTTCCATTCAGTAATAGACTGTTTTGTTGCAAGTCCAACCTTATAACTTCTTGGATCCGATAATACCCAGCTCATCATAGGTAACTCAGGTCACGTGGCAACTTTGTGTCCCGTGTTCATATGTTTCCTTTCTGCTTAGGACAAGTTAGCCTGCCAAGAGATGTTTTTTGAAGGAAGATTGATTGTCTACAGATGATGGTAGAACCTTACTCCAAAATCCTAGCGGCCTCCTCTGCATTTGCCTATGAGGACTTCCGAGAGTTTCTAAACAGAAACCCTACTTGCAACTGAAACTTCAAATACCATTGTATCTGCTAAAGTATATGGCCCAATTGGCAGAGCCAGCTACACAAGGCTTCCTTTACTGAGCTCCACTCAAAATAAACAGTTTTCCAAATCACTCTATAAATGGGTCAGAGTAAAACACCTATGCGAAGAATATGTTGCTTTCAAAAATCCAAACAGACCCACTAGACACTGTGCCGCTTTTTTAATTGTAGGAGAAGCCTGATGCAACAACTTATCTTGTACCTTAGAAGGAATATCTTTACATACCCCATAGCACTGGACTCCTAGAAATTTCACCAAAGTCCAAGGGCCTTGAATTTTGGTCGGATTGATTTCCCATCCTCTGGCTCTCAAATGTTTTGCTGACAAATCCAGAGTGGTTGCTACCTCCTGCTCACTTGGCCCAATCAGTATAGCATCTACAATGCAATGGACCAGTGTGATACTTTGTGGGAGAGAAAGGCGATCAAGACCCTTGAAGACTAAGTTATAACACAGGTCAGTGGAGTTAAAATAGCCCTGAGGTAGGACAGTGCAGGTGCATTGCTGCCCTTGCCAACTAAAGGCAATTTTTTCCTGATGGGCCTTATGGATAGCTATAGAGAAGAAGGCATTTGCCAAATCAATATCTGCACACTAAGTACAAGGAGACACATTAATCTGCTCAATCAAGGACACCACATCTGGCACAGCAGCTGTAATCAGAGTCACTGCTTGATTCAATTCTTGATCATATGCCATCATTCTCCACAGTATACCTGTCTTTTGCAGAGGCAGAATAGGAAGATTAAATGGAGATGTAGTGAAAGCCACCACCCTTGTGTCTTTCAAGTTCTAAATAGTGGCACTAATTTCTGCAATCTCTCCAAGAATATGATATTGTTTTTGGTTTACTATTTTGCTAGGTGAAGGTAGCTCTACTGTCTTCCATTTTGCCTTTCAAACTGTAACAGATCCCACACTACAGATGAGGGAACAAATGTGAGAGTTCTACCAAGTACTGAGTGTTTCTATCGCAAACATACATTCTGGAACAGGGAAAATGTCTGCAAGATGGATTTAAGGACCCACTGGATCCACTGTGAGTTGACCTTTGCTAAAACTCCATTGATCACCTGACCTCTACATGCACATACTCTTACTGGAGGGCCACAATGACATCTTGCATCCATTGGAATCAGCATTAGCTCAGAACCAGTATCCAGTGAACCCTGAAATGACCAATCATTCCCCTTCCCCCAGTGTGCAATTACTCTAGTAAAAGGTCTCAGGTCTCTTTGGGGAATCATGGGAGAGAAATTGACTTATAAATTGTTGGTGGTGTACCAGGGTTTTCGCTCCAGGGGACCTGGCCTTCCCTTTACTCAAGGTTTTGTGGTTGATACATTGTGTCAGCTTGAGTAGTTTAAAAGTTTTACTGAAAGACTCAGCAGGGATCCAGGGTTCTTACTTTGTAAATATCCTCATCCTGTGCAAAGGAGGGCAAGGAGATTTTGTGAGTGCTACACCTGCTCTGGAGTGTGGAGGTGGCCTGTGTACCATATAAGGGAGGAGAAGAGGCTTGCTCTCCCTCCTTTTTTCTCTGGCTGCTGCCTTGAAGAGTTGCCCCAATGCCATGCCACCCTGCCTTGGACCCAGCTGATTATGGACTGAAATCTCCACTAACTATGAGCTAACTTTTCCTTCCTTAATTTTGAGTGTTGGGTATTTTATAACAGCAATGAGAGAAAAGTAACCAAGACACAAGGGGTTTTGGATCTGTAAACTGGCTCAAATCTGGGAACTAGTTGAGGGGTCATGATTCCCTACTGCAAGCTGAAGGTTTCTCTTCATTTACCCTTAAATTTTTTCCCTATATAAATCTAATAAAAAATTTGTAGGCTTCCTATCTATTTCATTTTTGGGAACACCATGGCTGATCAACCAATGCCATGGGTGTACACATGTCAAAGCCTTCTGATCACCATTCTGCTTCTGCAGTCCACTACAGTAAGTGTGTGCACTCTGCCTTTGGTGATTAAGTGCTGCCACTTGACCTCTGCTACTCTGTGATCCATCAAACCCATCTCCCTTAAGTTTCCCAAATGAGTAACTGCAGTCCCCATTTTGACTCAAAATTTAACACAAAATTTCCTTTTCTTTTCATCGTCATTAGAATTACAGCAACCCAAGTTAAAGTAATCTCTGTTCTGAATAATAAGATAGTTTTCCAATTGAGTTCTTTTCTTCTTATTCTAGGTTCCTCTTTGGCTCCTACTTACTTTGAAGATCTCAATAGCTGCTACTTTCATGCTTTCTCATTGGTCTTTACCAAACTGAGCCATTGGCATCATAATTATGACACTTAACTTATCCTTTCCTTAGAGCATTGCAGAAGCTATTTTCAATCAACAAACAACAGCACAATCAGTTTTACACTCAGATCTGCATAGCACATGATTTATTCTTTCTTGTTCTTCTCGTTTCAGGTTAAAAATCACTCGTATGCATTCATATTAATCATTCAACCTACAGTAGTCCTGCATAGTCTCTCAATTCGTAGAACCATTCTTAACAGTGCAAAAGTATTTTTTCCTACCCCATTATGTCATAAACTTTACCAGATGAGGCATCTTCTGGTTTTGTACGTTTTCCCCTTATCTAACCCCTAGCACAAGACCTGGCCTAAGAAAGAAAGTCACTAAATGGTTGTGTAATAAAATGAACAAGGAATGAAACCTTGTGTGGACTATTTGTGGCATTTATCTCATCTGATTGTCTTCTGCAGCAAACAAAGCAATGAAAATGTGAACTGTATTTCAAAAGTAAAATTGATATAAAAGTATTTTTGGACTCTATGTCACTATGGAAAATGTCCTTGTTGAAAAATTACAAAACATCTTTCATGCTATCGGTTTTTTCAATTAATTAGACAATATTGATTTTCTGTATTATTTGAAAATGTCTTTGTTCTTTTCCAGTTTTCCCGTATTGAAAATAGAAAAAAGTCAGTCTATATTTTCCCCAAAACCAACTTTTAAAATCATTCTTAACCTCATTCTCTACCTGCTATAGGACTCAGAGCTCTAAATTACTTTCATTTTTTTTCTTTTTTATTGATACAGTGTATGTTTGAAATACATAATGAACACTTTAATTGCAGTTGGTAGCTGTACCTAAGGCATCATTTTTCTTTTTATTGCTCCTTTTCCTTTCCTTTCATCCAGAGACACTCTTCCCATCTTGAAACTGTCTACCTCCCTGCTTCCTATCATGTTGCTCTTTAAATTGTTTATGCTTTAGATTTTTCATAAAAACCTTTCACTTTTATCTGAGGCACACATAATTTTAGCTACTTGTAAAAGTCTAAGACTCATATCCTTATAAAACAACTTCCAGTCATATCATGTGTGTGCTAGTTTTACACAAGCTGAAGAAAATAAAAGATCAGCCAATCTTTTAGATGTTTAAGTAGTGCTCAACTTGCCCACCATTCTTGCCCCTCAGGCAGAACCTCATAATCAGGAGGTTTTTTAGGGATGTAAAGATTTATCTTTCCAGTGAGGTTATCCTCTTTTAGGAAACAGTCTGAAACCATCTGATACTATCTACATCTCATTTATTTCATTTATTTTCTTTTCTTCCTTTATTTTCTCCACTAAGTGGTATTTTCAAAAAATGGTATGCAAGACTTGATTTGGGGACTGATTTATGACATAATTTTTTAAATTGCTCTTCTATTTTAAAATAAATTTTATATTGAAGACAACTGATCATTTTCTACATTCACAGACCTATGTTGAAAAAGAAAACAGTCAAAAAAATTGATATGATAATTCAGTTGGATGTACTTCAGTTTTTCTTGAAAATTTATACTCTTATTCCTGCACTTTAAAGTAAACAAATTATAACCTTTTTTCTTCCACTCAGATTTAGTCCACAGATTTTATGCACTTAACATAACACGTACAGAATTTGAACTAATAGTCATACTTCAGGAATAAACACTTCAGGTCTCAGATATTTACAAACTGTTTCATGCTTTTGTACTATATTATTTATTTTGCTTTGCTTTTTGCTTCCTTAATTGCAATCTTTTGTTCTAAAATGAGAAATACACTGTTGTCTTATTCTTTAAATATCTTCCTAATATAAGCAACTTCTGCACCATGGAGGGAGGCCAAGGTAAGTAAGTACTCAGATTCTAGTGTTTAACTGAAAGAAGGAAGCAAAAATCTGAAATATGTAAGTATATAAGTAACTTTCCTCACACAGTCTCTATCTCTTTTCTACCCTTCAATCTGCCTGCACCCTCTCTCATTTTGTCTGAAAATCAGTGATCTATAGAGGCAAATAAGAGAGAAAAGTTGTTTAATTTTTCTGTATATATATTTTTTCAGAATATTCAGCAGTAGATAGTGAGCTTATTAACTATATAAACTCATTCTGTGCAGATTTGCATTATTTATTTCTAATGATGAGAGTAAAAAGACTCACTTGAGAAACAAAATTTGAAGAACGAAATATTGAAAGTATCCCACATTCAGAATCTGAATCAGCTAGTACAGACCAGGTTGCTTGGTTTCAAAAAGATGGGAAGCCCTGTCAATTAAACACCTATCTATTATACAATGTCCCACCGAAAGTATTAGGGAAGTAAAATTGCTTGACTTCCTCTCACCACTGAGCATCAGGAAGTTTGATTAGGTTTTCAAATTTAAATTTAGTATAAAACTCCATTTTATTTTTCAAATTTGCCATTTTAGCATTCTGATCAGAGATTATTGTGAGCTCCAAAAGCATAAGCTGTGGTCCTGATCAATTAGAAATAGTTTAGGTCAAGAGAGAATTTTGCATTGTCATTTCCATTGGAGGGGAGCCCAGGGTAGAAGACATTGTGTGCTGTTTTTTTTCCCCAGTTCCTCCATGTGCTTATTGTATAACTTGGTGAGTGAAAATGAGAAATGAGTTCTTACCAAGACTGTGAAGTTGCACCATGGAGAAAGGACAGAACAGAAGGCATCACGAATTTAACGGATACTTGGGAAGGAGGGCTGAGAATAGCAAATCAGGAGTAACATTGGAGTTTTACAGACTGATTTAGGAGGTCACCAAACACCTTGCTACTTTTTGAGTTTTTTATTTGGTTATCCTCTTTTAGGAAGTATTTCCCATTATCAGAGTTGATTATCTAAGACAAGGTGATTATGTCAGGGTAAAGTTGATTATCTGAAGGTAAAATGTTTCTATTATTATTATTTGTGTCAGAAGATCAGTGCTCAAAAGAACAAATGCCAAAAAAATCCTTAAAGGTCTTTGGCTATTACAGTTGGGGAAATTTTTACCAAGACAAATTGATCATTTACATTAGTTAACAACTAATGACTTGGAGCTAAAGTTACACTTTAACCAACAGTAGTTTACTGACCACCTACTAAATATTAGTTTAAGTTAGTTTTATCCTACCCCATCTATCTTGGTTTCTGGTAGGATTTAAGTAAAGCACAACAGAAAAATCTCCCTTGAACTTATCTTTCTGATTACTCGCTGCCACACAAATGTGCATGTCAATTTCAGAGGTCATGAATTTAAAAAGTAATTCTGAGATAGCTCTTCTCATTGACTCTAGATATTATAATAGTAGAAATTACTGTTATCATGTTTCGAATGCATTGAAAAGGAGATGACGGTGAGGGTTCTTTTTTGTTTCAAATTCTAGAACTATGAAAACTTTGCTACAATTGGATATTTCCTGAAAGTTGGCATCTAAGTATATCATCACAAAATAAATATAAAACACATCTGTAGACTACACATAAGATAATGAATGTTAGTCTTAGCCTGATGAGAATTCAGTGCTTGTGAATTTCATCTGGTTGCAGATACCCCATTCCACATACAATCACATTTTTAATTTTTTCAAGACATGATGAAGTTATACCTAATTTATTTCAGTGATTCCTAACACAGAAGCTGTTAAATTATTCTTATTCTCCATTGGGAATATCAAGATGAAATAAAAAGGATCCAGAAACTTCAGAGGGAAAATGTAGCTCTTATAATGGTACTTAACCCTTACAAAAACAAATAGCAATCACTTAAATATCAGTGACTGAGAGTTCCCATATACTAGCATTGTCTTCTGTACTTGGTATTCATGAAAGTTATGTAAATTAAAAGTATTAAAATTAGCACACATATGATATGACTAGAAGTTGTTTTTTAAGGTTATGAGTCTTAGACTTCTACAAGTAGCTAAAATTATGTGTGCCTCATATAAAAGTGAAACAATAAATAGTTCCTGTCTCTGTATCTCTATATAGTATTTTTTTCTATTTCTTGACCACTGGATTTGTACAATTCCGACTACCCACACACACACACACACACACAAGTTGAAGAAAATAAAAGATCAGCCAATCTTTTAGATGTTTAAGTAGTGCTCAAACTTGCCCACCATTCTTGCCCCTCAGGCATAACCTCATAATCCGGAGGTTTTTTTAGGGAAGTAAAGATTTATCTTTCCAGTGAGAAGTAACTTTCCTGTCAACATGTAGTCTAGAACCTTAGAAATTTAAGGAGGTAAAAACAAGCTCAGAATAAGAACGAATTTTGAAAAATGACACTAATAATATAATTTGAAAAAATCCAATCTCATATATTCAACTGCAGCTAATGAATGTAAATGAAGAATAGTATTATCAAATTAATGAACGATTAAAGAAAGATTAAATTATGTCGCCTACTCGACGTCCTATAGCAGGTACATGGACTGCTTTATGTTAAAAATATGTTAAAAAAGATATAAATGAGAAATCATCTTTCCACTCTCTTTCCAACTCTAGTTAAATGGTAATGAAGCAGGAAGTTCAATAGACCAAGATATAATTAATTATTATATTATCACATTGACTGCCTCGATTAACATTAAAGTGTAATAACAACATATATTAAGATTTTAG
Organism: Dasyprocta punctata; assembly: GCA_004363535.1. NCBI lineage: Eukaryota > Metazoa > Chordata > Mammalia > Rodentia > Dasyproctidae > Dasyprocta > Dasyprocta punctata. The sequence continues at coordinate 64,516 of RJWM01004184.1, forward strand.
AATTGCTATGAGATAATTTTAATATTTCTAAATCTAAGTGAGAAGTATGTTTTGAAAGAAGAATTAAACATATTTATACAGAATCATATAGTTAAAGCCATTTCAGAAATTCATTTTGCAATTATCTCATGGTTCAAACTGAAGTGGAATTTATTATTGGTTGTCTATAGTTAACGAAAAAGACAACTGTAAGTTCCGTAATTATCTTTAAGTCTGCATTGGTAGGTCTTCCTGTTTCCTATTACTACATTAATCTGTGCCTCCTCATTCGAAATTAGGAATGCGATGAACTATGGCAGCTAGCTTTAAATGTTTTGGCAGTAGCTATGCAAACTAGCTTACAATGTTTAGGCAGTAATTATCACCTCCAATTCTGCTCTACTGTCTACCTTCACCACTGCAAATTGAGGACACTGTAAATGAATTTATAGAGTCTCATTAATTCATCTTTGCAGATAGAAAAAAAATTGTAATCTGTTGGACTCGAGGCAGAACCCTCATGAATAGGATCAGTGCACTTATGAAAATGACGGAGGTGGCCTGCTTACCAAACCATGGGTGAGGATACAGATAGACTTTAGGGTCTCTGAGGAATGGGTCTTGCCAGATGCTGGATTTGCCAGCACAGTCTCTAAAACTGTGAGAAAGTTTGTTCATAATTTACTCATTTCATGGTATATTTGCTATAGTAGCCAAAACAGACTAAGACCAAAAACGTCTCCCCTGTGTGGTTTTAATTTGTATGCTAGATTATGAGATTTCTCACCCAGTATTTATTGTTATTGATTTGTTCTAGCTCCTGAAAAATTGAGTTTTAGTCATAAAAGCATTCATATTATAGCTATGTTTTCTCCAACTTGGTAAAGTATCCGTAAGTCATCAATAATGAAAAAATGAGATGATTCAAGGTTGTTCTAGATTCAGAGCATCCTGAATATCTTTATTCTCCAGTGTGACTGGAGTCTAAAATTTGACTTACTGTGACTAAAATCTTCTGAATGGGAGGATTTTTCTCTCCTTAGGTCACTAGAGATAATATTGTAGATCTTGATCCAGAAATATTATCCTGATGATGATACAAATTGGAAAAATTTGGCCAATTCAGGGGGAAAAATAGTCTGTAATTTTTTCTAGATGTTCTGACTTTTTCCATTTCTTTTGTCCATCATTTCCCCAGCTGTATTTTCTTCCCTTGTTCCACTGTGCCAATTTAGGCAAGCTTACTTGCTGATTGGCTAAATGCATGCTTTATTCCAAAAGAAGTGATTGTCTACACAAGCTTTAAACTCTTCTGAAAGTCTGAGTATTTTCAGAAAATTTTCGAGGAATGAAATGGAAGTACCACAGTAAGAATGTGGATCAACATTGTCTATTTCCCTTATGTTTCTCTCATTCCACTTAGAAGTGTGCGATGATTGTTTTATGTGAGCTTTGGCCCTTTTTCACCTTTGAAGTCCTCACCAATCCTTCACGAATTTTTTCACTACTATTCTTTGCATACAAACTTATGTCTTCCATAATGCCTGAACAAGAAGTATCATAATATCTCCTCAACATCATTATATAGAACTGAATTATACATCTGGCCTGGAATCCAGCAGTTGCAACTATTTTACCTTCTACTCAATACATAGATGCTACACTTGCTAACAGAAAGATTTGATAGTTTGTATTATAAGAGCAATAGCTCAGACATAGACAAGGCCCTCAATTTCAAGTGATTTCCACCTCAGCTTCTAGTAAAGAAATTATATTCAGGATGAGGTTTCCTTATTTTACAGCTTTGGTTCTGCCTATATATCCTTCAAGTTATTCTATCTCTATCTTCTACTTTGTATAAAATGAAATATCATATTGAACTCTCAACTTTAATGAGCCCAAATAATTTCCATGTACTTACTGATATCTTTCTGGTAATAATTTCTACTTCATTTTCTGAGGTGCAGAGTTTATAATTGCACCATCTCTAAACACATAAAAATTTTTAAAAGATCACATAAAATTTCATGTATTATATTTTAAAAGTAGTAATAGCATATATGTCTAAATTCACCCTCAGACACTACCTACATCCTGGCTATTAAATCACAAATTACACAGGCAATTCTCCCAAATCTGCTTTAGCTATATTATTTAGATAGATCACTAAATTCAGTAAAATCAAGAGACATGTATTACAAAATTCTTAAGTTCTTTCAGCTCTTGTACACACATTTTTGATGGTCCAACAATTTCAAATAATTTATTTTCTAAAAGACTTATTTTTAATCCAAAAGTTCTGAAAAATGTTGTAAGGTGACGATATTAAACTTGGGATTTTAGGACTTCAGAATTTTAGTATATTCCTTTATAATATGTAATGTAAATTAGTAATAGTAATTCATCTGTAGAGAGCACTCTTATGTGCTAGGTATGCAAGTTATTTTTATTTTTGAAGCAATCACATTTTTTTACTTTTTTTTTTTTTTTTTTGTACCAGGGAATCAAACTGACAACCTCGTGCCTGCCAAGCAGGTGCTTAGGCCACTAAGCTAAATCCCCAGTCCTATTTTTTTTTGAGACAGGGTCTCACTATGCAGTTCAGGCTGGCCTTGAACTCACTTTGTAGCTCAGGCTGGTTTCGAACTCACAATGAACCTCCTGCCTCAGCCTCCTGAGTGCTGGGATTAAAGGCATATACCACCATACCTGGCTGAAGTAATCAAATTTCATGATGTAAATACTGCTCTAATTTCACAGTTGACGGTGTTAAAACTTACACTATATGGGTAAGCTCACTAAGAGTGTCGTGCAGACTCAATATACAAAACTCAGAAACCAGACCTGCGCATCCTAAATTGCTTCCTGCAAAACGATTTGTTTTCTTCTAAATACCATATGCTTATAAAACTCAAAAATAATCCATCTCATATATTTTCCTAACAAATTATATTGTTACTTAATTATAGCATTCTAATCCCCCCCCCAAGGTATTTTTCTTTGGCAACACATTTTCAGCACTATTTAAGGCCTCATATAAATAAATTTCTGTTTTTAAAATCAAGATTTTATGACTGCTAAGCTTTATAAAAATTAAGTTACATTTTCAAAAGTCTAAGACACTTATTAAATGGTTATAATTTCGTTATCTTTTATACAAATGTGGCATTTTCATAGTTTACAAAGAGGAGGTTATGTGTGTACTTAATTTCTTTCTTCTTTCTTCTTCATTCGTTTTTCTTTACCCTTCTCTCTCTACTCTACAATGCTGATTTGATTTGAAATAGCAACACTTTAAAGAGAAGTGATAAGCAAATGAAAGTCAATTCTAAGATCATTTACTCTCTCTTTAAATTCATAATAGTGATGGGAAGTAACACATGCTTTCATATAAAAGCACATGAATTTTTCCTATAATTACTGCATTCAACAATTCCTTGCCCAAAAGACATATCCTGCATTTTCTTTATTGTAGTTATGACATTTTTGTTCAAGCATTCATTTTCCTAATCTATTACCTAGTCAATAATGGGAGCTTTTACAAAAAGAATTCACCGTAGAAATTATGTGTTATAGTTTCCAAAACCTAACTTCCAATATATAAGAGAAAAGTACTTTTTAGTTGCACATCTAGAGAAATCATTATTCTGAAATATGTGACTCACCTATATGCATGTTAAACTTTAATGTAGAAGACTGTATATTCAAAAACTGCAGAAGGAAATAAAGTTCAAATTCAGTTTCTAAATTCTAAATATTACAATTTGTTTTAGTCATCTCCTTCAGTTATTTAATAAGTTCAATGACATGTTTACTTATTGCAAAGGTGTTTATACCAGCATTGTGACACATTCTTTTGACTATAATTTCCTCATTAGATGCAAAATCACAGATTATTTGTAAACAAATATCTTTAAAGAATTTAGTCCACACTACATGATACTTCATGCACTTCATGTGATCTTTAAAATATAGTGGGAATTTGATAATCACTTTAAGCTTATACATCATTCACTATCAGCTCTTCTATTAATATTTGATTATAATAGAAAGTATCTCGCCCTATCTACATAGGGCCAATTAGCATTGCCAAGACTGAACCTCCAAGTAGATTTTCTGCATACTTGATGTTTATTATGGTGTACAATTTTATTTTGGGCTATTTCACTAGATAATGCATCTGAACAAATACTCAGAATTTGAAAAATGAGAGTCTATTGTCTATCAGAGTGTGAAATCAGACTGGCCAGTGTTTCTCTTCTACTGGCCATAGCTGAACAAAATTTTCTGAGAATATTTACTGATTTCTGGGCATAGCTGAGATTGTTTTATGGAAGGAAATTCTTTTTCATGGACCTCTCCGAAGGTGAACCAATGTCTCTCCACCTATTCTTTACTCAGTAGAGCTTGCCATTTCAGAGTGTTATTAATACCAAAATATCTTTACTCTTTTTGCTATGTAAGTTTCAAAACTTAGTGCAACTTTTGAGATAGTTGCCATGTGGCAGATTGTTTACAAATCTCTTGGATGGTGGTGTTTATAATATTTTACTATTTCTTGTGGAAACTAATGTGAACATAAGAAAATACTCAAAAAGTGATCTGGTCAATATTTACTTAAATAAAATTTAGCAGGAAAGTTGTATAGTTTTACTTTGAGATCTTTAGATAATCAGTGCACCCCAGTTCTATGACAAAAGATGACTATATTGTTCATAAACAAAATGTTAAAATATAGCATGATGTCAGGCTGGATAATAGTAGACTTCAAATGAATATTGACTGTTGGAATGAATGGAGACTATATTGTTGATGAAGCAATTATTCAGTCTCTGTTATTGGATCATGTTAACATAAAATCATGATTTGGATTATTTATATTGAAGCAAAAATTGGATGTGTGTGGGGAAAAACAGAAAATGAGAGTTCTGTCTTACTTTATATTGCTCTACTTTTTAAAATATGCAATTAACTGACCTTTCTGCATCATGTTTTATTTTTTTGTGTGTGTTCCTTTAGTCCGTTCGTATTACCTTGTGTCCAACTAAACAGGCATATTTTCAGAACGTTCAAAACCATCTTTAAACATTTTCAAACACGAAACACAAATGCAATGCGAAGACTGATAATGCATTTAATCTCTAAAATAAGAAATTCTATATTTAATAGACATCAGGGAATTATGGTAAGTTCTTTGACTGACTTCTTACTTTTACTCCAGCATGGGATTTGAACAAGCCAAACAAGTTCACCATTTTCACTCTAATCTAAAGCTGTCATAGTTACAACTGGAGAGAAAAGTTTCTTTACCTTAATTTCTAATGGAAAGCTAGGTAGGAAGAATACAACATTAGACTTGAAAGAACCTCTGATCCTGCCAATATTAAAGTATCTCTTTAATTATAACTCCAGATGTTCATATCTATCCAACACAAAGTAGAAGCAAAAGTAGTTGCATTTCAAATTATGTGACATAACTTTCAAATCTGCATGCAATGCACTGAGGTTCATTGGAAATCACTGAAGTTTCTATAGTTACACTGAACCTAAGGAAGATCTTATCCATATAACACAGAGATGATGCAGAGTGGTTTCATATATGTCATTCAAAAGAGTTTTCTATTACATGTTGTTCTCTTTATCTTTAATCAGTGAAGGAAACGATTCACTTTTTGAAACATAATATTCCTGGGTAGATCATTTTCTGTTGCAGAACAATTAAATATATAATTTTTGTAAGTCTTTTTGCTCAGTACTCTAAGAGATAGAATTGACTCAGTTCTACTTGAAGTATCCATTGGATGGTGCCGTGGAGGTACTGAAATGCTGTTTTTTCAGTTCTTGCCCCTTTTTCCTTCTATTAAAACTTCTTTAACACCACTTCAGTGGAGTTTAATGCAGTGGTTAAAATACAAAGGCATGGTTCAGCAATCAACAGTTCCAAAAAGTTGTGCTTTCTGAAAATATTTTTTCCCTGTGATTGGTTTCTTTCAGAGTTTACAATTGACTGATGGCAATTCTGTACCAAAATGTTTTGGCAAGTATTCACTGACTTTTGACAGTCTGTGGGAACTGAGATTGAAAGAGGGTGTTTTATAATCCATAAGAATGGCTTCATTGTATTATTTTATAGGAGGAGTGGTTTATAGCACAAGGATGCTGTTTTTCCCTTGTTGGTCATCTGTGTTTTTCTTCATTTCCTAGATTTTACCCAGTTTACAGTTCATGTCTGAACAATGCATCCTTTTAAATCAATCAGAAGTAAGACTCAAATAAAAATGCTGAATCAGACCTATTAACACCATACTAATGATGCAGTGAGCACACAGTGCTATTTACAGTAGACCTAAAACCTAACCACAACATTAAAAACTTATAGACAAGCCTCCATAAAAATGTTATTTAACTAGAAGACAAATGCTTATTCACTGCATAACATTGAAAGGCATAGTCACTCCTATTTAATCCTCCCTAAACATCATTATATATTTAGATGACCAATAATTCTTAATTGTGCCAGTACAATCAGCGAGAGGATTGGTTCTGCAGAAAGATAAGAATCCAAGTACTTATGTAGACTAAATGCCTGGAAACCATGCATAGGGTAAAGTATGGGGAGATACGAGCTCCGGAGAAGAGACTGAGATTCATTACTGAAATTATCTAAACGTGAAAAGAAACCTCTGGTCTCCCAGAACTTCTGTAGTTTTTATTACTTGTAATGTCTCCTTGTTTTAAAGTAGTTGCCCATCTTCCTGCTTATTTATTAGAGTTTTCTGATCGTGTCTGTGGTGCCTGTGTGTGTGTTTGCCTGAATGTAGTATTCCTAGCAGCAGTGTGTGTTTTGTGTACGCGTGCATATGTATGAGTGTGCATATGTATGAGGACGAATTAATTACATATTTAAAACATCTGCATTAGCGGCGTCTACAATCCTCTCCGGTGGCTCCAGTCAGTCGGGATGTTTTGCTGTCACTTGGTGTTAGGACCACTCGGAAGACCTGCCTGTTGGAAGCCTGATTGTGGTTCCCGGGGGGTCGGAGCTCCGAGAGCCTGTACCATCTCCATCTGAAGGGGAGGAGACAAGGCAAAGAGAAAGCATCCGAGAGAGGAGGCTCTCCTTCCCGCGCCTGAGTCTAGGGTAGCCAGATTTGGATAGCGAGGTTCTAAGATTACACTGCAAATCCCCAACTTCAGCACCGCGGACAGCATCAACCCTGCCTAGGGAGAAACGCGCGCTAGGTCCTCGGTCCCCGCCCCAGCCGATGGACCCCGGCCCGTCGGTCTCTTCTCCTTTTTGCTTCCAAACGAGGAGCGGGCAGGGCAGAAAGGTTCTGACAGCTAGAGGGGTACGGTAAGGAGGAAAAGGAGGAGGAGGAGAAGGAGTAGGCAGAGGAGGAGGAGGGACAGGCGGAGGAGGAGGAGCCAGGGAGGGCACAGAGGAGGGAAGAGAAGGGAGGAGGGTTTCCCTCTGCCGCTCTGGCCAGGGTTTGCAGGCTTGGTGGCGGCCGCGGCTGCGTCCTCAGGTCCACCGGCGACGACGAGATGCTTCCCTGCGCGGCGCTGCGCCGAGGCTGAGGCCGAGCGTGCGCCGGGCTGCACGGCGCGCTCCGCACATACACAATCCCTGCATGTGAGCCGGCAGGCGATTGGAACCCCTCTGAGTCACGCTGCCCAGTGGCGACGGGAGCGCTCGCCCGCAGTGGCCACGGCAGCAGCACCGAGGTCTCTGTCTCTCTCCCTTTCATTCTGCAGCCTGCGCTCTTCCGATTCTTCCCCCCACGTCCTTTGATTATTTATTTTATTTTTTTCTCGTGTGAGGAGAGGGCGGGGTAGGTGTCAGTCTCCTCCTCCCCCCCTCCCCCCCAGTTGGTTTGAATCTCTTCCCTCCGGCATTTCAGTGGCTCACAGAGCAGGAGCCCAGACCTGCACGGGGCGGAGAGCGAGGTTGAGACCCTCCTGCTGCTGCTTCAAGCCCGCAAGAGCTGGAGGCTGGAGGGGAGTGAGGGGGCAGAAGCAGAGCAAACAGGAGGGACTTGGCTTTTGCTCGCTTCTGAGGACAGCGCGCGCCCCTTGGAGAACCCCGCGAAGAGACGGGAAGCGTCCCCGCAGCGAGCTAGTGGAGTACCGCGAGCCGCCCGGCGAAGGATGCTGGAGGCTCGGCCAGCCGGCTGCCGGGCAGCGCTTTCCCTCTGGATTGTCAGCAGCCTCCTCTGCAGAGCCTGGACGGCTCCCCCCGCGTCCCGTAAGTAACCCTCGCCGCCAGCCGCGCTGCACCGGAGCGCGGTCAGTGCCGCATTGATGTTCCACACCAGGGTAGCAACTCTGAGTTGCAAACGCAGTTATCGCCCCCTGATTTCGTGTGCGCCCCCCGGTCGTCACGCACTTACAGTCACTGCAGCAGAGCAACTCCAGATCCAGTGCGCTCCTGGTTGGGAGAGAACCGGGCTTTGAGGCCACTGATGTTTCTAGAAAGTTGTTCTAGTCTTGGCGATTGCTTGGCAAGTGCTGGGTTCCAGCGATGGGTGCAGACGGCACCTTCTTGAGAGTTGTTTTGTGCAGAGCGAGCTGATGGATGGCGTTTTGCTTAGAAAGATCAGTGAAGGAAAAGTGGAGACCATGACAAAAAGAAGTTTCTTGTTTTTATTTATGATATTCACTTACATGCGCTTGGGTTTGGGGGTGAAAGGGATATTGTTTTTAAACAGTGTGGGTTTCTACAGATTCCTTGAGCCTCCCGTATCTTCTGAAAAAGTTAATGCCTGTTTAGTACATGCTCATGAAAATGAAAGACAGCATTGTCCCTGAAACTGCTTGAATTATTTGGTAGTTTGAGATAATGGGTATAACCCATTCAGGGTTTAGTGTAGTCATCGCAAGATAACATTTATGTAGAAATTAACGGATTTCTTGAAAGACATGTCAGGAAAACGGTGCTGCTCAAAATGTGCATCTGTGCCTTTCAATAGTTCTTTTTAATACTAAAGACTTACCATGTTTTCTATGAGATTTAGAAGAAATGGAAGATTCCATTTTTTTTTCATTGCTTTATAGAGAGAGGAAATGCATGGTTGTTCCTTTGGCTCTGAAAGAGTTAAAAAATGGAAAGATTTCTCTAGAACTTAGGATAGTATTCATAAGCACGTTTGTTTCTAAGAATAAGTAAGTCGGTGAAGAATTACATGGAGATTTTCAGAGTTGCAAATAGAAGTGTTTTCCATTTAAGGAAAACAAGTTTAATATCTTCAAGAACTCACCATGCTCGAAGTAGCCCTATCTCTGTTTATAAGAATTGCAGATATATTAATATACCTTTGGCTATATTTTAATATTAATATTCCCTTTGCAGTACATAAATATTAAAATGATACCATTAAAAAAGACTTTGAAAGTTGTAGTAAAATATTATCCATAATAGTGTATCTTGACTAATATTTTGACATATTTCTCAAATACTTGCTGGATTAGTTTTTCTACACTAGGTTTTATTTCTTGCAATGCCTAAAGATAGACATGTAATGTAATGTAATGAACTTGAAAAAAACTTCACTTTCAGAACTCAAATCAAAAAGCAGTTACGTATTTTTAAAACTTACATTAATTCTACTGACTGAAAGAGAAATTATGATGGTATTATGCTTGATATTGATATTTACACAAATAGAAACCTACATGCTTAGTAAACTCTTCTGATGAAATTTCAGTTCTGTTTCAGAGTCTAGTTGTAGAAAACTTGCTGCCAATTTTCCTGGAAAATAAATTCATTTTAAGATGAGTTTATTATAGTTGTTAATGAAAGGCCCTAGTTTCTGGGGTATTTTTCCCCGCAGGACTTGAGCTCATGTTTTTTATACTTTGGTTGTAATGAGTCAATCTGATCATTCACTAGTTATCAAGAATGGCATTTACTGTGTTAATACATATCAAATATGGAAAAAATTATTATTTCAGAAATATGTGCTTATTTTTTACTACTTGGAATTTAGTGAAAGAGAACAACATAAAAGCAATTACTTTTAAAGTAGTTGCATTTGGTTATTAAGACTCATTTAGCTTTTATTCACCATCATTTAAAAATGTAAAGTAACCTAATTGAGATGGCTTTTAATTTCAATTGAATTTAAACTGTGTGACCACACCACAGAGTTGTCTTATATCATGGAAATGAATTAAACTATAAGAATGATATAGGACTTTACTGATTAGAATGAGCTTCATGTACTCATTACTTAAAATCTGAAGTACTTTGGCACTTAAGGAAAACATTATTTTACATTCTATGTAGCTCTAAAGAGCAGTCTGATCATTATATTCTTAAAACTGAAAACATTCAAAGAAGAAAAAATATTAACTACATGAATCTAAGATAATGAACATCTCAACCAGGAGAGGTCATCACAAGACAAAAAGTAGCGTTAAAATGTAAAAGTAACATTTTTATTCGGTTCATATTTTCAAAATATGATGACTCTGCCAAAACTTCCTATTCTCACATCACTTTTTATTATGATGGAAAGTTTCAGAAGATACTATTACAACACACACACAGATATATATATTATTTCACAGAAAATATATCTGAAATACATAACTGCTTGTGGCTTTTTCTTTTTTTTTCCTGTTCTTGAAATGTGCATAAAAGATAATGGTACTGTGTTTTATTTAAGTTGACTTAGAATAAAGCCGAGGATGCTTATCTCTTGGTTTAAATCTGCATTTAATCTAATTTCTTGTTGATAGAGAAAATGAACTGCTGCTAAGTTGATAGAATCCTTTACCTTCCCTTCAAGTAAATGTATGTTCATGGGGCACACATGAGAGTTTTACATTTTAACCTCATAAGAAGTCCTAGGAGTTTACATTTCCTGGGTCACAGTAGAAAGAACCTGACAGTACAGTGCCAAATGATGAGTTTAAGCTGCCACTTACTAAGTTCAGTTCTTAATATTATTCAATATCTACTTGAATAATTGTACTCTCAAAAGCGTGAATTTACATTATTTCTTATAACTATGAACATACACATTTACTGACTGTCAGATTTGGGACATGTGCCTTCTATTGATTCAAATAATTTCTACTAAACATGTGCTTATGTACGGTGTGTATATAAGCATACATGTATACACAGGTATACCTGTAAGCTTAGATGCAGATGTATTTTGTACAGAATATATATTAAATATTTATTACATATTATATATGTATTTTTTCTAACTTCTTTCAGTGAATTTAACTTGTTCACAAGTTTATTCCTGTGTAGATACTTGAATAATTAGTTCAACAATAACAAACAAGAATCTATTGGTCTATTTTCTCTCCTCACTTCATATATTTCCTGCAAAATGCTGTCTTTGTATATGAATGCATATGAAAGTGAATACTATCAGTTTATCTTAAAAATGAGCACAGTAATGAGTTTGCCTTAACAAAAAATGTAAGTCTTTTTTAAAAGTGACTGATAAAATTAACTAGTGAATGGAAGGTATGTCACTTAGGTAATGCTAATTAGCAATATGAAAATTACGGTTACCTATACGGGTATGTACGTAAACTAGACTTCATTCTAGGTACTGATATTCAAAAAATGAGATTTTTTTTTGAAATTTTACTCCTTTATTATCAGTGTATGGCCAAACTCATGCCAACAGGATGAAAAAAATAAATCATGTGCTTCTAAGATTTCACTATGTTAAGTCTCCATCTGGGAACTGCTTTGTTTAATTATTTTTCACTACTTTTAAAGTTAAGCAATGCAACACATAATAAATTAAACTTCAAAACTACAGTGTGAAGTGAGGTAAATTTGTTATCTCTGTCTATATCATTACCTGAACTCGAAATGTTGTGTTTTCAGCTATACATACTTTTTAAGATAATTGGTTTTCAGAACTTAAGATTTATGTGTATAATTATCTAATACTAGCCTACAGGTAGAAATTATCTGTTTATTTTTACTTTTAATAAGCAAAAATAATCACGGGATGGCCTTAAGATAACCTTTAACATTTTAAATAAAAACTTAGATTATTTCTAACCGAGTGATCCGGTACTGGATTTTCCCATCTCACATCTACTTGACCTTTGCATTGTACCTTTGACCAAGTAATGATGCTGTTATGTGGAGTTACTACCCATTTTTCCACCCTAATTATTCTCTTTATGTGAAGGAAATTGTGCTGGTTACACTCTGCCTTTACAGCGATAGCTTATTCACTTCCTCCCATGTCGGAGAGAGACCCATCCATTAGTTATCTCTGGGAAACACCTGAATATACAAAGTTCAGCCTCTTTTCCCTCACTCCAGGCTGCCTGCAGAAAGTCCGGATTCTGCTACAGCAGGATGTATATGACTAGGCTCTGGTTCTGTAAGAAGAATGATAGTGCAAAAAAGCCTATGATGCTGAGTTTTTTCTGTGACTAGAAGTCTGCTTCTTTTTAGAGTTATAATAACAAATTCCATTGTTCTCACACATTTGAACTCCATCCCTCAGTACTAGCAATACCTACAGAAAGGGTGCTATTCACTCCTTGACTGTGAATTCCTTTCTAATTTAGAACTCAAGCAAAGAAGGGAGCACTATTTATTGTGCCCATGAAAACCTTAAGCATATTACCATTTTCTATAATTATTATTTTCCTAAATGACCATGAGGAAATTTCTACATATTTCAGAAATAAGTGGGGCCAGGAATATAGCTCAGCAGCATGATACCTACCAGGCAAGTGCAAGGTCCTGAGTTGGTTTCCTGATTCTAAAAAAAAAAAAGAAAAGAAACAAGTAATGAGTACTATGTGTTCCCTTCCTCACTCTTAAACTAAGGAGGAGAACTGAAGTTATCCCTGTCCTCCATGTTTCCCCACTCATTTCTTCATTTGTTCATATTCCTTGATGGTCTTATTAGAGATACTCACTTTAGAGAGATGCAGTTCCTTATCTGTGGTTAATGACATCGCTAGCCTAAATATATCCTGGTGATAGGGTAGGCCCTACACATCCCGTTCTACCCCGTCCACATAAATATCAATATATTTCCAAGCTTTTAGTTAGTTATTATTACCAGCACTTGCTCCACCCACAGCAGCATGAGGAGTTCCTGTTATAAGTTAATTATCCTAAAACAAAAACCACATCTGCACTTTGAAATCAAGTTTGGTTGTGGCCTTAATTGCAAATTTTGTGAAAAGATCTTGCTAAACTCTGACTTAGTTCATTTTGGGGTTAGGCTTTTCATAATAACAGCTTGAAGTAACTGACTTTTTAAAAATAACACTCCAGATTTTCAAACCTCCCTTGATACTTGGAAATCTGGAAATAAAGATGTATTCGTTGGCTCTGGGTTTACTTGCTGAAGATAACATATTTTTGGTATACTGTAAAACTGTTGAAATACAGAAGAGCTCCTGAGGGCCATATTCTACATTTTCCTCATGATTTAAGTTTAGGAAGTCCTCATAAATGTGAACAGTGATATGTTCTTTAATGTTTTCCTGTTTAAAAAAGAAGTAAAATTAGTTCTTTGAAATATCTTTACCAGAAAAAAGTGTCTGCAAGCAAATGTAATTGTTCTTTCTTCCCTAACATATTCAGCCCTTTTTCCTCATCATATCCCAGTAGGCTGGGGATGTGAATCACAAGAAATAGAGGTGTGACCTATATGCACACTGTCAGATTCACTAAATCTGCCCTGCATGGAGCTTCTAACTTGAAATCAAGTTATATAAAGTTTAACTGAATTCAACAAAAATTTGCTCATCTCGTTGCATCAGATATCATGTGGAAATAGCGTGCGAAAGTAACATGCAAAAGTGAAAGGCTTGTCCTGACTCATCATTTTCCTCTGAATACTATTACAGTATCAGCTTTTATATGCAATGATTTTTCATTCTGTTTAAAAATAATAAATTATAATAATTAAGTGATTAAGGTAATGAGTTAACTAATGACATACCATGGTTTACCAAATAAAATAAAATAATTATACTTTGAAGTGTATTCTCTAGTATTTAAAGTGTTGATTGCAACTTGCAAGTCATCAACTAATTTTGAAACATTCTTTAAATAATTTTATTAATCAATCACCTCCTCCTTAATGGAAATATGATTATTAATGAACCTTACAAATATATAATGGTTTTACATATTTTGTGCATCTTCAAATATTAACCAAAATTTATGAACAGAATAATTACAAAAATTTCAGCCTAACAATTACATATAGCAAAATTAAATTAATGTCAAAGCAATCAATACCGTATAGCAGTATTTTGGGGATACCATTTATTTATATTTGACATTTGTCTCTTCTGTATTATGGTTCTTAATTCCAACTTGAGATTTGCAGATTTATATAGCATATTTGAATTTTTTTTATTTTGAACAAAAATAATATGCCTGGAGGATTAATTAATGTATATGAAAAATCAATTAATGTGTTAATTTTTAAGATGGTTGACTATACCAGTCTAATGCTTTTAATGTCAATGAGTTAAAGAACATGAGATCCAGTTATTATTTTTTTCTCCCTGTGTTTCCATTAACCATTCAGCACAGTGTGTTTGATGCCACCATCAAGACAAATGTCACTGCTTCATTGTGGTCATTTCTTCAGTGAACGATTATGGTTACAGACTTTTTGATAGTTTGCCAGACATCCAAGTACAATGTCATCACACTTGGTATATAAAGGAATACTTTATTTTTCTGCTCATATGTAGTACCTTCAATGGGCGGTTTCTCAGATAACTTTTATTAGTGATAAAAGGCCCTCACTGCTGTTTAAAACACTTGATTAGTACTAAATGATCTCCTAGGAAATGAATATATAAAATTATGTCTAACTTACAGTAGACGAGGTTGAAAATGATACTAATGAAATTTTCAAGAATAAACTTTCATCATGTCTCACACAACTCTTTAACTTAAATCAAATATTTAATATCAACATTTAAGTGACATTTGGCTAATTTAAGTAGATGGTAGTGACGTTCACATTATTTTTTCATATGTCTATAGTATGGAAGTAAATGTCAACATTGTGATAGCTGATAAAGACTGTAGTGTATCAAAGATGTGACAAAGTACATGGTCCTGATTGGATGCTGTACATTGCTTGCATGTTTGTATACAAAGGTAACACAGTATTCCCTGACTATGAACTTCAGGCTGAACATTTCTCTTTATATCTACTCAACCATTAAGCTCTTACAGCAGTGCTCCAATTTGCAGCTGAGAAAACTGAGACACACAAAGAAATTAAGCACCTTTCCCAGGCTTCCCTTACAGTCTATTTCTAGATCTTGTGCTTTTAGTAATAGCACCATGGGTTGACAGTAAATACTGTTCAGATTCTCTAACTACTGAGTTTCAGCTTGCATCTAGGCAACCTTTAAAGCACTCATTGACAGCTTACATAGAGTTATAAAAGAAAATATCCTACCAGTATAATGTTTTGATCATTTTGCTATTTGTTCTTTAGTCACATTGTTACATATTTGCTTCACTTAAATCATACTGGTAAACAGGAAAATATATATTTGAAATAAAAGGAGGAAAATGAATCTTTCAATGATAGGAGTTAAGTGATAATATTCTTACCTATAATGAGTTTACAATATAATTCTATCTCTTGATTACTATTAGGACACATGATTGCTACATTAACATCTATGCAAAGCTATGTACAGGTTTAATGCCTTTTCAGGTGTAATAAAAGCTTTTCTAAAATCAGATGTTAAAGATTCCTGAGAGCTAAGTTTACAGACTCTAACCCAAACTGTGATTATTCCTATTACTAAACTCAGAGAAGATAATTGTTTCATCTATAAACTTTGAGTATCCATTTCATGTAACATCTAATCCATAAAGTTTTTCTCTGAAAGTCTTTTTGAGAGGAAAACTTACATTGCCCTAATGGTTGTGGGAAACTGTCACTAAAATATCTGACCCTAACCCTTCAGTTTTTCTGTAGCTATCCCTTGTTCTGTATCCCTCTCACCGCTGGCCTAGTTATGATTTTGAGCACTTCACAGCAGGAATTAATTTAGTATCCACTTGTTATGTCCTATTTCTAATTGTCTCCCTATAGCTTTCCAATATTTATGACAGAAACGTTTTAGAAAATATACCTATATCTACATATCTCTGTATATCTATATATAGATAATTACATCAGTAGTTTTAGAATAAATTTATTTTAACTGATCACAAAAGCATAAAATTGTACATTTAAGGGTGTAATGTAATTTGTTTTGTCACATGTATACTTTAAATAGGTTAAACAAAACTGTCTTGTCAAACATTTATCATTAGCCGGGCATGGTGGCGCACGCCTTTAATCCCAGCATTCCGGAGGCTGAGGTAGGAGGAGTGTTGTGAGTTCGAGGCCGGCTTGGGCTACAACGTGAGCACAAGGCCGGCCTGAGCTACATAGTGTGACCCTGACTCAAAAAACCAGGACCGGGAGTTTGGCTCAGTGAATTAGGCGCCTGCCCTGGCAAGTGCAAGGTTGTGAGTTCGATCCCCGGTGCCGCAAACAAAACAAAACAAAACAAAAACAAAACAAAAAAAAACTTGATGACAAAAAGTTGAAAAATCATTTCTTCTTCACTAAATCTTCCTGCTCCTAATTATAACTCAGCACCGATTGAAAACACATCCCCATCTCACCTACTCTAATTCCCGTCTCTCAGAAGCTCCATCTTTCTTTCAATTTCTATGAGATCAACTTTTTTCAAATTCTACAAACACAATTTTACTTTCTGTGCCTGACTTACTTTACTTAACATAATAATCTCTGGTTCCTTCCATGTTGTTTCAAATGACAGGCTTGTATTCTGTTTCATAACTAAATGGTATTCTAGTGTGTGTGTCTACCATATTTTTTATCTATTTATCTACTTATGGACACTTAAATTACTTGTATGTCTTGGTAATTGTGAGGAGAGTTTCAATGAACATGAGAGTGTAGATGTCTCCCTAACGTACCAATTTTATTAACCTTTGAATATATACCCAGGAGTAGGACTGCTAGATCATGTGGTAGATCTACTGTATTTTTAAATTTTTAGAAAACCTCTATTCTGGTTTCTATAATGACTCTAGTTATTTATGTACCCTCCAAGAATGTGCAAGGAAATCCTTTTTCATCTGAAACACAAATCTTTTTTTTTTTTTTTTTTTTTTTTTTTTTTGCAGCACCGGGGATTGAACTCACAGCCTTGCGCCTGCCAGACAGGCACTTGAGCCACTGAGCCAAACTCCCGGCCCTGGTTTTTTGAGGCAGGGTCGCACTATGTAGCTCAGGCCGGCCTTGCGCTCGCGTTGTAGCCCAAGCCGGCCTCGAACTCACAACGCTCCGCCTACCTCAGCCTCCCGAGTGCTGGGATTAAAGGCGTGCGCCACCACGCCCGGCTTGAAACACAAATCTTGACAGAGTGCTCTGTTTCTGATTCTGTTTTCTTACCTTCTTCTTCCCTAATCCCAACTTTCCCATCCTGTAATAACATACTGAAATCCTAGGTGACTCTTCATTGTAACATGGTATTTGTAATAATGGCATCTTACATCTTTTTACCTACAGTTCTCGTCTTTGGAAATGCCTCTTACTGTTTTATTCATTCTAATTAAGGGCAACTGTATTGATTTTAGGAGTTTCAGAAATTTGAATTAGGTTGAGGTTGCATAAATTCTTTGGGCAGTTAACTTTAATTGGTGCATAAATATTGACACTTCAACCAGAAATTTCTTTGGTATCTGGAATTATAAAAAATAGCGTGGTAACAAACAATGCGAAAGTCTTCAATTATCTGATGTTCAAGTGAAAAATTATCCCCAAATACAAGAAATAGAAGGAAGGCAGAAAATATATTTTCAGAGGATACATCACAGGTATTTGTTCATCTTAGCCCATAGATGAATGTGAATCTGTCACTTCAAGGAAAATGAGAAATCGTATTCTGAAAACTCTGCAACTTTTCTAGTTCTTTTCCTACATGATTTTGACTTGAAACATCATCCTTCAATTATGCCAGAGAGCTGGTCAGACTTCTCGACAATCAAGCATGGCCACCCTCTCTAAAACACAGTTTCGAAGAAATATTTTTTACCTGCACACAAATTAAAAACAGGTGTCAACAATATAATTACTGTGGCTAAGTGGTATATTCAGTATAGTGCTTAAGATGTCAACGGATCTTGCAAAGATTAGAAGTTGCAGAGATACTTGATAATTATATGTATTAGTCTATCATAATCCAGAACAGTTGATAATGTCAAAGTTGTCATGAAATGTCAGTGAATTTTATTTTTACTTTAATATAATGAAATATAATTTGGTAACTAAAAAATAGTACTTGTATTCTTTGTATTTTTATTTGAATTTCATTCTCTTTAGTATTATGGTTGCAACTTTATACCTTCTACCCCTTAACCTTTTCAAAACCTGGCAGGTAGCAAAGTCTGTTTCAAATTTTGTACATTTTATATCTTTCACCAAGATTCCCTAATTATGCCTACTAAAACATATGCCACTCTGTTTTCTGTTAGTTCACAGTTTGTATGTGTGGTATCTCCACTGACCCTTAAATTAATAGGTTCTGGATGCATCTAAATAACTGAATTTCAGTAAATGTCTTTTATCATACTAATTACAGTGCTGATTCCATTAAATTCATGATATAAATTTAGTCCATTTTCTATCTGTTAGAATAATTAAAGCACAAAGGTACTCAAAGATGCTCAGGGTCACTAGTTCTGCTTTGATATACTTTACTCAAGTTTTACCTTTTAGTGTCAAAAAACTTACATCTCAATAAATTCTTACCAGTAATTCTACTTGGCAATCAAAATTTTTATTTTTTAAAAGCTTGATATTTACCCAATATCTACTGCCACAGAATATTTTCAGATAACTTCAGTTATGCTAGAGTCCATTTAAATATAATTTTAATACTTACGTAAAATTATTTACATAGGTAGATAAGTAGTAGCTCAAAAATTAATATATTTCTTGAAAGGTTTGTAAGTACTTATATCTTCCAAATTACCTATTGTGTAACTTTCCTAGTCACTTAAGCTTTGTTAAATTAATACATTTGGAAATTGAATTAAAATGGCCGAGTCTGTATATAAATGGAGTCTCTAAGTACATATACTCAGGTTGTTGTAACAAGTGCAAATTTCTTGGTACTTCTAAAGCCAAAAGCAATGTAATCAGAAGTTGTTTAGCATAATATAGTTTTAACTGCAATAAAAATTAACTAAATAATCCTCATATTATAAAAATTCTACCTTAAGATTGACCCGACTATGGGGGCACCATCCTAAGGCCAATCTGCTCAGAGATCAGATGGCAGAGTAAAATGCCAACAAGCTGGGGGCACAAGGATGGGCAAAGCCCACTAAGGATGAAGGCCACAGGCAAGGTGTCCTTGGCCTTTATTGTGTACACAGCTTGACTGATGAGAGTCCTGGTGGGCTGCAGGAAGTGGCGGAGGTGAACTTCTGACGAGAGATCAAGAATGGAGGAACAGTGTATTTTTGGAAAAGCACATAGGAACAGATCAGGGTTAACTGGTAAACTGATTGTCGCTAACTGCGACAACTGAGCTGGTAGGAATTTGCAAAAGTCAAGTCCTCAACTGCCATGTTATCATGCTTTGAGATACCTGAACTTCACAGACTTTTTGCTCATCTCAGCTCTGGCCACTGACTCGATGATTAATCTGTCTGTAAACCAGCTGCAGGTCTCGCCACAAGTCATGTAGGCCTAGGACAACCTCTCAATTTGTTTTGTGCCAATTTACTAAAATTAATTATTGCCTGCTCTGTGCCTTGTCAAACTGTTACTCAGCACATGACTATTTGAATTAAAATAAAACAGAGAAATATTTTAGAAGACTATCATTCAAAAGTAATAGAGGCATTACAGTTATTCTAAAGGATGATTCATACCTATCTGCTCAATGGAAAATACTACTTACTATGAATTTCAATTTATCTGTTCTTTGCTCAAAATATATAAGGTAAATATTACTGCAGTCTAAATAGCCTTCACATAATAAAAACATGTTTAATGTTACACTATTATTATGCAATGATCTGACACATCTTAGTTTTTTTAGTCACATTTAAAATTTAAATTAAAAATATATTGTTTCTGCACATTTTCAGATACTAGGCAAAAATTAAAATGGTTTGTCTTGTTCCACAGAGAGTTTCCAAAATTTTTTAAACAAAAAGGAGATTATTTCTTCTATTAAATTTTCATTAATAGGACTTTTCAAAATGTTTCGGGTGTATTGCTTTCTCATTTATATGTCTGTAACTATTGCACTTTAGAATATCCCTCATATTGAGTTTGTCGCTCTATATTGAATTCTCAAGTGACCTATGCATGAATAATAAAGCCGGCGATCCAAGTCCGTGCTTTCCTGGAGGTGCAGTTATAAGTGGACTACTCAGAGCCATACAGTGGACAGCAGCATTTTTTTGGAAAGAGCAATGACCAGACATGGAGACAAAAGAACTTTCCCATTATTTACCTTCAGAGACTCTACACGACACTTTCAGATTTGAACATTTCAGTAGAAAAAGAAGCACCGTTAAATAATATGCTTCTATATGGCACAGGCATTACTGATGGCTCCTTCATTTTAAAATTTTAATTGTCCATTTGTAAAATTTGATTTGAATAGATTACTTCAAAATTCCCTCTTTTGGAGTAAAATAGACGTTAAAATCATCTCAATCATCCTAGAGACAGATTCATCCATGTATGACTAAGGAAATCCTATTATGACCTTTTACCAGGAACATAAAGAGAAAGAAGAAGCCAGTCAAACCAACATCAGAGCAAGAATATTCGAAGCAAGAGAGAACAACTAGGCAATTCCAACATTGGCCCAATCTGTTCCTTACAAATTGGAGATATTTAATGGCTCTAGAATTAGTCTGTTGTAAAACAAGTAACATATTTCAAAAGAGTAAATGTTACCCCTAGTAACTCTTCACCAAATGGAGAACAAATCCTAACCGGTTGGAAATATAAATAAGAAATTTTTTTATCTTTAATAAGACAGAATTTTTACCAATTTTTAATGACTTAGCACTAAAGAAACCTTACAGGCCATGGATGAATTTGGCTATCTGCCAAATATGCTTACTTAGGGTAAAAAGTGCATAAACTGCTGTATATGTAATACAGTGCTGAGATTTGGGATTTGGGGGAAAGGATAGTGTTTTTTTTTTTGTTGCTGTTGTTGTTTGTTTGCTTGTTTTGTTCATTTTTTTCTTTTTCTTCAATTGTACTTAAAAGTGTATCAAATTTTAAATGATTTTTTTTTTTTTTTTTTTTTTTTTTTGCGGCACCAGGGATCAAACTCACAACCTCGCACCTGCCAGGGCAGACGCTTAAGTCACTGAGCCAAGCTCCCGGTCCCAGGTTTTTTGAGGCAGGGTCGCACTATGTAGCTCAGGCCGGCCTTGCGCTCGCGTTGTAGCCCAAGCGGGCCTCGAACTCACAACACTCCGCCTACCTCAGTCTCCCGAGTGTTGGGATTAAAGGCGTGAGCCACCACGCCCGGCTTAAATGTTTTTTAAAATTTGTATCCATTCTACTTTGGTTTTTTCCCCACAGGTGACTTTAATTTCATAAACTGAAAAGTGCTTGAAATTCAATTTGACTCAATTTAAAATGTAAAATTTTTATTAGGCAGACTTCTCTGAAACAAACAACATTTTGGAATACTTATGTAATGTCCTGAGTATATCTAAGCATTAATTTATCTGCCACCCATAAGTTTTACATATTGGACACCTTTTCTATGGCAGGGTCCCCAACTCTATTATTTGGGGCAAGATTGTTGTGAAAGCTTATATCCATAAATGTGAGAATTAAATAATCATTTACTGTGAATGAGTATTGCATCCTAGAAGTTTCTAAAATTGAGATCCTTGTTATCTAATGTTCTGAAATCACTGCTAAAACTAATGTAGTGTAGCCATTGCTGAAAATTGTATTTATGATGATCACCTGCTGAAATCCATTGACAACGTCTTGGGAAAAGCACTAAAGGCATCTGAAAACAATTTATGTATTGAAAGAGATAAGCATCTTGTAGTGATTATTAGCACATATTTTTGGTTGTCAACTTTGTTTTCTGGTAACCTTGCAGAAATTATTAAATCATAAAGGCTCAGGTAACTAATATATAAATGACCCACAAATAGTACCCTTGTGACAAGCTGGTTCTGAGGATTAAATATTAACTATACAGAGACACATGATGGTAGATCTATTTTAGTGATTTTTGTTATTTTTAAATGTATTCAATATATACTATACAATTTCTATGTGTATAATATAAATATAAACTCTGTAAATCTTACAAAAGCATTTGTAATTGTCTGACATATATTTCACAATTTAATTAGGATCTAAAATTTATAGTTAGAACAATCAGTCAAGATAATACAAAAATGGCCAGAAAGTGTGATAATAATATAGTTCAAATATATAAAATCTTATTAAAAGTGGGTAAAGCACACATAGACAATAGTAGCCAAGTTCTTAATTTTATAGTTTATGTAACAGTAATGAAATTGTATTTCGCACATGAAAATCTTGTCAAAGTCAAATAAAAACATGTATTATTAAATGCTCTCAAGCATGACAAATTCATTAAAATAGTGCAAAATAGTAATTTATTTAGTTTTAGTAGAGCTTCTTTTACAGCAAATAGGTATTCAACTACCTTGCTCGTGAATGTTGCTGAACAGCGACAACATTTGCAAATTAGAGTTTTGTGGGCATGAGGAACAGATCCAAAAGCATAAACATTTTTACTCTAACTTGTCTGCCATATGTGCAGATGGTATAAAGCTTATTTTGTGAAGTGTGATGGAAAATATAAAAAGAAATTTGACATTTTTTTCATTTTGAATCGACTATCTGAATAATTAGAAAACTATGAAATCAAACAGTAGATAATATTTTAAGTTCCTGAAATTCACTGCCCAATACTCTTCAGGTTTCAGTTAAAATATTCATACAGTCTTTTCCTTTATTAATGAAAACATGTATGATCTATTAAAATAAATCAAGGTGGGAAATTATAGAGATGACAAAACTTTGGAGTTAGGGTCCCTATTTTGAAGTTGTCCTCTGTCAGAGACTGGTGCAATGTATGATTCAGCTATTTGGATTCGTAATTTCAAAACTCCTTGAAATGCACAGTTGAAAGTCTAGGACATAGTTGATGAAATGGAAAGCATTTGTTTCCTCCTCGCCTCAAGTTTTGAATATTCTTTCTGTGAAGAGAAGAGAAATTAAAATTCCATTTTTATGAAAAGGAGGACAGACAGGATGCAAACCAAAAGTCTGGTGTCCATTTTTGGGAAATTTAAAATAACTTGCAAGTGCTACTTTCAGTTTACCTTGCTCTACTTTTATCATGCTCTCCTTGCTCTTCTTCAATCATGTTCTTTTCATACCTACCTATTCCTGTCAGACAGGAATATAGGTCAGGTGAGGTAGAACAGAACATTGTTACAATATCACAAAGAGAAAGCACTGGTTTAGTTATCTTCAAACACCAAAAATGAGTAATCAGAAAAAAAAATTATAACAGGTATCAAGATGTTAAATGCTACATTTTCATTGCAAAATTTATTACTTATCTATGTATTCATAACATCTTTAAATCCAAGAGAAATTTAGGACCATTTAGAAAGAGTAATTCCAAAATATCTTTCAATAAAGTCTAGCCTTCATGCTAGGGTGGGGCTAAGAATGAGAAGTAAGATTTTTTAAGTGTTTCATGTTTGTTTATAGTATACACATGAGCATTCCAGAAATTTATCACTTTTTGTAATAGTATGATTATCAATATATTGCCTAAATATACATAATATCAAAAAGGATCATTTGTGTCATTAAGCAGAAAAAATAATTTTGTTTCTGGATGATGTTTCCTATATAAGACATTGTTCCAGAGTAGCTTAGAAATGTTAGCACAAATGTTGCAATAATTCAATTATATTTAGCATTGACAGTTTTGCAAAGGAAACAAGCAACTTTGATCATTTAATATACATATATGTTTTTGAAAGAGCAAACATTTCTAAGAGCAAGTTTCCTAAATAACCTTTCTTACAAACTGCACTGTTCATAGCAGACATTTACAGTAAATATTATTGTTCATCATTTTAGCATGTTTTCCCATGTAGTTTTGGAGACTTTTATTGTAAGACAATTGTTAATAGTATATTTATAGTTGTTTTCAAATATACATAAAAGTAGTATGTCTCATATTCTCAAGAATTTACTTGTCCCTACAGGTGTGGTGATGCATGCCTATAATCCCAACACTCAGGAGGCTGAGGCAGGAGAATTGCTGCAAGCAATTCGCTTCAAGTTTGATGCCAGCCTGGGCTACTTAGTGAATCCAGGCCAGTGTGAACTACATAGTGAGACTCTGGCTAAGAAAAATAACAAATACATAAATAAGTAGAATTTACTTGTCCCATTACTAGGTTCTATTATTTAAAAACAATTGTTTTTATTTGGTGAAATTTGGATTATTTGGTTTCCTACCTGCATTGATATATAATGACTAATGTTTGTTTCTTTTTCTCATTTAATTTATTTTTTTGTATTTTTATTGTAGAACCTTTATAGACATACAGTGTGATTCCTTGAGATATAGACATATGTTCTATCATCTATATACCTATATACTTTGTACAAATATGGAAAAAGATAATTAAAACCAAGAAGCATATTATACTCATCACCTCAGATTTATTAGACATATGTTCATTCAAAAAATGTTAGCAAGTCTAAGAATACTTGTAAAATTACCCTTGCATTCTTATTGTTATAAGACTTCCTGAATTCAATGAGAATTTTTTGTTTTTAAGGAATATAATATTAAAGTAATTTCTGAATTTCAATAACACACCATTAAAATAGAGAATAAATATAGTTTTCTATATACATATATATTCACATATATCATTTTTGTAGTTTAACCTTACAACATTGCTCATACAACAACAGCTTAATCTTCCTCAAATTTGATGTTAAGTAACGTATAAACTGCAAGTGCTAAATGATTATGTATCTGCATGAAGTTTATGACATATATCTCAGATTATAGCATGTATTAAAGTATGCTGTTTTTTTTTTGTTTTTTTTTTTGTTTTTTTTTTGCATGGGTGACAGCTTGAAGTCATGGTCAGCCCTGGACTGGGCAGTGTCATGGTTGATGCACAGAAGTAGGAATTTCAAAGCCCTGCATTGTCCTGTGCCCGTGTGTGTAGACTACCTGGCAGGTTGTGATTCAGTGAGTCCTGAGTGCAACGTAAAAAGTCACATTTCTAACAAGCTGCAGGGTGGTACGAATGCTGACACAGGCTGCCTGTGGATTGAATAGCAAGGTTTGCACACAGACTATGTTACAAATGATGCCATGTTATGTATCTTGCTTATTTTAAAATTAATAACATTTTAAAAGGAGAGAATTGAAAATGTATAATTGCACTATCACATTATTAAATATTTTGGGTATAAATAAAAGGTACAATGCTACGGTTTCAAAGATAAACACACAAAAGGATGGCATTCTCTTAACTAGGTAATTTTCAGCAATTTATATAAACTGTATAATTGCACTATCACATTATTAAACATTTGGGGTATAAATAAAAGCTACAATATTATGGTTTCACAGATAAATACACAAAAAGATGACATTCCCTTAACTAGATAATTTTCAACAAATTTTATAAACTCTGTGTATTTTAGATTTTGCAACTATACTATTATATAATTAAACTAGATTGTTTCTGAAATCTATTGCAATTTTTAAAATCTCTGATTCTATTGTCCTAGGTCTTTCACTCTTAGAAAAGAATGGAGATGACTTTCCTTTGAACCCCTGTCTTATTTTGTATATATCAGATAAAATTTCAAGGGTTTTTTTAGGTCCAAGTAGTATTGGGCACGTGAAGTGTTTCAAAAGTCATGTTCATTAGTATAACTTACCAATGATTTTATTGAATGGCATAGAAAAATTGAATATTAAAAAGTGAGGTAATGATGTAGGATGTGCTACTTTCTTTACAAATATGCTAAATGGCACTACAATAACAAAATAGCTATTTAGTTGATAACATATTACAAACATGCCTTGAAGTAAAGTATGTCATAATGGAATATTGCAAATTCAAATGAAGAAAAATAAACTTGCTTTTCTATGTTAAAACTGGTAAAATTACACCAAAATCAGCCTAACTCAATTACACAAATTTTCCTCATGTTTGATTGTGTGCATACAATTCATTTTTATTCTAATATTATAGTGAAAATATTAAGCTTATATACAGACTAATATTCCAATATTCCAAGTAGTATAATAGATGATGCTTGTGAAACACTTTGTTCCTTTACTAACATAAAACATTGTTCTTTTACTATTTCTATTTTATTTTGTTTTTTGTTTCTTTCTTTCTTTCTTTCTTTTTTTTTTTTTTTTTTTTTTTTTTTTTTTTTTTTTTTTTTTTTTTTTTTTTTTTTTTTTTTTTTTTTTTTTTTTTTTGTCTTTTTGAGACAGGGTCTCACTATGTGGTTCAGGCTAGCCTTGGGCTTACTTTGTAGCCCAGGTTGGTCTTGAACTTGCAATGATCCTCCTGCCTCAGCCTCCCAAGTGCTGGAATTAAAGGCGTGCGCCACCTTGTCCAGCTACTAGTTCTATTTTTTATTTACAAATAGCAGAAGTATTTCTGTATATGAGTATATGTAGAGAAAAAAGTCTAACAAGATGAATGGGGTTGATCATTGTGCTCCACGACCTTCTGAAGAGACCTGAGTATGATTGGTACATTGTGTACAATCAGAAACAATTCCATTGAACAGGAGAGGTGACTGTGATGAGTCTTGTAATCTTTCCATTAATTACATGGCACTTATGCCAATATGGTGGTTTTTCAACTTAAAAAAAAAGCCAATCAGGACTTGGAAATGCACTGCCATGGAACTGGAAAGTTTTGCTATTAACGTTTTTCTCATCAGTAGTTATCCTCTAGAGAATTTATGTATCTGTGGCTGAGGAAATGTAGGACAGAAGTGGTGAGCGTGTTAGATCTGAGTCTAGGCATTCAGCATTTGTGTAGCTTAGAGAAACTCCAAAGTGTTATTAAAGAGATTTATATTGCACTCTCCCAAGGAATTTGTTTGCACACAAATTCAGAATTGGTTTGTTTGTTGGTTAGCTCGATGTGGTTTGGCTTGGCTTTTTATTATATAATACTGTCTTTGTACCACAGTTCTCTAAATTTGAAAGCAGGTGGAGCCCCCTGTGAAACTTCCGCTTGTTTATGTTTAAGGTTGGGACCCCCATTTGATAACCAGTGACTTGATTTTTACTGTTGGATATGTGTTGTTTTACAAGAAGCCATCTCTTTCCCAAGTGTCAAAATAGCAGGGTCTTAGAACCTTCCCATTTATCCTTTGCTGTGTTCCTTGTTTGAACTTTGCCTTACTAAAGACTCACTAAACTGTGTTTAACCTTATGTGTATTTTCTTTTCCTCAACATTATATTTTCCAGCTGCATTTATTTCCTCCAAATTTCTCAAATTTGTTCTTCTTTATAGCCAAGTATTCCAATATGTACGGATACCACATATTCTTTATCCACTCGTCTGTGGATATATATACAGGCAGCTTCCAGGATTTAACTATTGTGAACCAATAGAATGTGGAAGAGAGAAGTGGGAGAGGAAAAGGAGAATAGGAAGAACAAGGATTTGCCATGTACAGGAACCTAATCACCTCAGTACACATAAGCATCATACATTATACTCATGAGATGAACAATATCAGTAAGAACAAAAATGAGAAAAGGGGATTTAATGGAGGATGGAGGGAGGCAGGGAGAAGGGAAATCGAGCTTTGTTACGTACATGGAATCACTTGCCAGGATGACTATAAACTGCATGCACTAAAAGCATGCACTAATAAAAAAACAAAAGCAGAACTAGGAAAAAACTACTTCTATAAAAAAACATAGCAGCATCACTGTTGGTAGTGAATCTGTAGGAATCCCAGTACAATGAGCAGATGGGATGATTCAGCATGATTTTGTGTGCTTTAAGATAAAAATGCTCCACATGATCATTCCCCGTGACAGCACTTAAAAGTGATTCCTACAGGAAAAACAAAACAGTTCAATCCTGAAATGGGGGAAATATTAGCTGCAGGTTCTGGCGATCTATATCAATACTCAGTCATTCACCTGTGTTAAGTACTTTCTAAATTTTCTTTGGGGTTCTCCCAGGAAGCATCCCTTGTCAAGTCTTATGAAAAGAACAACTATACATCTATACTTTACAACATGTAGTTAGTATTTTTATTTGCTGTGAAACCTAATACTTTATTAGCACTGTCATGGAACCTTGTCAATTATCCTTAACTTCTTCCTCCATATATCTTTGTGTATCTTGAAACTATAGGCCAACATAGGAATAGTGCAAGATAAAACAGGAGAGAAAACATTCTTAAGTTCTACAACTGTAAAACATTAGTTATAAATTCATGACAAATGTCACATTGTCATTTTAACATTTTTCTTCTGAGAATTTTATGAGGAAATAAGTACAAAATGAATTTTTTTTCAACTTCAGTCTGTGAACAAACATGAGGTACTTGATGTGCTGAGTTTTAAAATGAAATGGAAAGCCTAAAGAATAAAGAAATTTTGATGCCCACCACAGAGTTATTAGGTGCCTTCATGTTTGTACCCCAGTGGTTTCTTAAAAAATATTTGACTTTTGTTGTTAATGATTGTGTTGTTTTTTCTCAGACATTAATGTACCATTTTATGGTCCTCATACAGGTTACCTTTTAATTCTACAGTTCCATTTGGGGTGATGGATGGTCACGAAATGAGTTTGTATTTTGAGCAGTATACATGCCACTCCCACATATTAGGAAAGTTGCAGTTTGAGTGGAAAGCACAACTTTTAAACATTCATGATTCCATTCCAAGTTTAACCCATCAAAACCGTACCTTATATCATGTTTAATCCTTAATGTCCATTTTAAGTATTGCGTTTTCATGTTTTATTTACTCTATATCATGAACAAATATTTTGCTCACATAATTGAAATTGTTTTATTAATAAAACTCACCTCATCAAAATGCCATAATAAAATACTTTAAAAATCTATTTAAAAATAGCTTAAATATTCCATGTCTTTTAACCCAAATGCAATGTAAAATAATCCTGCCTAATGGGAATGTGACAATCAACATGTATCAATTATGCTAATTTATTACTTCAGTGACTACTCAGGTTTACAGGGTTGCTTTTCTCACCATTCAATGGCTTGAAACCTTTTTGTTTTGCTATAGTTTTTCTACTGGTGTCAGAATTCTCTTTTCATTTTTGAATTTTCAAATGGACTTCTAAAAACTATTGAGACTATGAAGCATCTATTTTTATATGATGCAGCAAGCATCTGTTTTGACAGAATACTGCACGTCTTAGGGTTTCTTCTGTGTTCATGATTATTTTTTAATTTCTACTGGTGCTGTTTGAATTCATCATTCCTTCAGTTTTGCCAGTGAACTCATTCTTTCATTTAGTCAGTTACATTTAATGTGGTCATTTGTTGGCCAAGTGTATTACAGCTTTGTATAAGTGAACCCTAGATTCAACTAAGGTGTACTACTTAAGAAATGTATGAAATTAAAAGTGTTTTTAATGTCTGCGAACATTGGTATGTGCAATATTTGGGCAGATAGTAGTGGTTTGAACTCGCTGAGATTAAGCAACAAGATAATATGTAAATATGTAGCACAGTGAATGCACAAGGTAGATATTTAATAAATGTCAGTTCTTTTTTCATTATCTTGGCATAAAATTAGCATGTAATTAATGAATAGTTTTAGGGACATGGTATTCCTGTAGCTCTAACCTCAACCTAAGCCCTGTCTTGGATGGTCTGGGGAGCTGCCAGGGTCACACCCCAAACAAAACTAACACATTTTCATCTTGTCCTTCTCTCTTCTGCTCCTTTGTCTGCTTGGCCAGCTTCTTTGTCTCAGTCTTTGACTATATAGGTTTTGCATTTTCTATGGCTGAAGCTCTATTTTTAAAAAGCCATTCCTGCAGACAATTCACTACAAACTAGAAAAGAGAAAATGAGCCATTGCCTGGTGTTCTCAGGGTTAGATAAAGTAGCAGAAGTTTTCTTGTGCAATTCCAGGATTGATGACAAAGTCTTCTTCCTGTTCAGTGATTCAAGACACCAACCTGATCTTCCTCTGTCATGTGTGGAAGAAGAAAAATATCAAGAAATGAATTTGACTAAGGAAAAGTGACAACAGTATTGAATCTCTTGACAAACTATACCAACATACTTTTACATATTCAAACTTTCCTTTGCCTTCCATTTCTCTTCAACTTGTTTTAAAATCCATTTTGAAAATACCCTCAGTGCCCTCATTCAACCTTTTAATAATCTGTAAGTCTTACCACCGCATTCCTTATTCTCACTGCCCTGTGGGCATATGTTTCTCTGGTCCTGAAGCATCCGATAACTGTGGTGATCGATTCAAGAGCTGTATTTTAAAAGATGACTATCAGGGAAATAACAAGGTATATAATGGGATGAAATACTAGAAATATACCTCATCTATTCATTCCAGTGATTGCTAACCATTAAAATGCCTTCCATCAAATGTTTGACTTGAGGTTGGAAAATCTGAAGGACCAGAAACTTCTCCCATGAAGAATTTTTTGGATAATGAATCAGTACTAGAATTTCAGTTCCAGGTAGAGGCTAGTACTATTTTGTGGAGGATCCATTTTCAAATCTTGAATCACAAGATTTATTCTTTGCATTGGTCATAACTATGAGGAAGAATGAGAATTAGTGCTTCCTATTTTCTAAGTAAGAGACTTTCCAAGTAAATGGAGTTTAAAGAATGAAAAATGGATTTTCTTGTATGCGACAGTAGCTGTGGACATCTGGGGGTGGAAACTACTCTGCTGGAACATCTTGACCGTATCAGGCCTACCCCACACTGGACTTTCTGCTCCCAAAGCCTGCAGGATTTGTGCAATAGTAAGGGCTGTTTAGAAATATTTAAATTTAGAATGTAACTTAAAATGTTATATTGGTACAAAGTATGCCATATAGCTTTATTTTACCCTAGCCAAAGTGAAACCTAGAGGCAGCCAACATGAAAATCAAGGAAATTTTTTTTACCTTGTTCAGATTATTACTCTGAGTTTTCACCATTTCTGAGAGCCACAAGTAACAGTGGAACTTGCAATGTCTGAGTAGCAAATACAACACATTTGTATCAGTCTGCATTTGTGGACGTTTTCATTCAAAGTGATTCTTGGTACAAGTAAAACCTCTAACTAGTTTATTCTGTCTTCTAATGTGGTAATGCTTGGATATGTATATAGTAAAGCAAATACTATCAGCATAAAGGATTTTCCTATGTTGTATTGAAATGGTTGTGATAGTTAATGCTTAAATTACTAGAGCACATAGATGATATGTCACATGGACTTATTTCAGGTGCATAAAAATTAAGGTAACCAAGGTTTATTTATACAAGAGTCACTGTTTCCCTTTTGCTCCTTCATGTCTAATGTGCAGGCTTAACCACCACTCCTCTGACATAGGCTTCCTGGAATTGAAGGGGTGTGGTTCTCAATGCAATTGCAAGTGCTACCTAGTTAGTCTGAAATGAAATAAAGTTTCTCTACCCAGAGTCTCCTGTCTAGGTGATGACTCAGCTAGAGATTTAAAATAATAGCCTTGTGTACTATGTCTAGTCAGAAGTAAGCTCAATTAATTTTAAGCACTGTGAGAAATACAGTTTTCACTTTTTTGGAAAGTTCACATATGTGCTCAAGTGTTTCATATGAAATAACAATAATGTTAATAAAACAGTTAATCTGTACATTTTTTTCAATTTTGAGATTGCATGTTTCATGAAACTGGAACGCTAGTTTTTTTTTAATCGGTTCCTATTATGTGATTTTTCTTTTCCAGTTTTAAAATCTGTTAACTTTTATTCATGAATTTAAACACTATGATTTTCCTTTATTTTACAATTTATTATGCATTATCAAAGTTTCACTAAGGTTTGATCTTACCAATTCCAATAATACATGTGTCATTCTTTACAGAAAAATTAAAAAATTAAACTCAGTTTCACGTTTCAAAAGAAATGTAGTGGCCATGATTCTGACCTGTAAGTATATATCTAAATTATTACTCCTAACTATCATGCATGATCCATAGAGAAATTCTGACTATGAAAAATGATGGAGAAATTGGAAAGCATCTAAGGGCTTGATGAAATAGCAGTCACCAGGGAATAAAAAGAAGGTGTACAAGGAAACAAAATGAATGCAAAGAACTAATGAATGACAGAAAATCTCCCCATAGAGATGCACCCCACAATTTAGGAGTAAAAGTCTAACATTATACTGCAAATTACGTGACAGATCCTACAAAAACTTTCACTTCCTGTTATCCTAATTGGGTTTCCCCAACTAATTCTGTGTGAAATAAAACCTTTTGGTTTAGGGTAAGAGAGATTCATCCTGCTATGACTGTCCAATTTCTGTTATTCCCAAATTCCCTGTTTCTATTACTGAAAGTAAGGAGAATGTGCCCTTTTCTTCATATTGTAGTTTGAAAATATAGTCACACCTACTTTGCAAAACTTTAAATGTATGTAAATCATTTTTTTAAATCTGCCAATGTCCACAAGGACATGAAATAATTAATACATAAGCTTTGTTTTATGTACTGGAAAACTGCCTATTTGTTACTCTTACGTTTTGAAGATAATATCTCATCCATCAAATGATTTTCCATGGAGGTCTTGGATTGTTCAGTTTGCCATGAATCCCAATATCCTGCCATATGGCCAAGCAGTGATCTTCTGCACCAATGAGAGATTGTCTTCTCTGATGTATAAATGCTTTCAAATTTCTTTAGAGTAATAATTGAAAATACAAGATGTTTTTCTTCATATTTTAACTCCTTTTATTATAGTATTTTAAAGTCTTTGAAAACAAAGAATTTAGAGTCACTGTCTCCTGAACTTACCAGAGAGAAAACAGAACTGTTGGAATGAACTTCATAAATGATATTGCTAAAATTAGATACTCACTTATTAAAATTTAAGCTTTTATGAATGAGGACAAAAAGCTCATTTACAAAACTTGTCACATTTAAATTATGCTGTCTCATTTCAGTCACCAACAGATTAAGTTCAGTCCTATGACTGTCATTCTTAGGACTTATTTTTATCCAAATGACATAACCTCCAAAATATATATATATAACTTTGCAATTCTTTTCAGAATAACTTTGCTCTGTAGCTGTTTCTCCCTATGGTAATAAAAACGTTTCACTTGCTAACATTTACAAATACCCAAAACCTAAAGAAATTGCATTTAGTATATTACTCGATTAAACTGTTTGCTGAATATTTCTAAAATAAGTTTGCAATGTATAGAATATCATGATACATTTGTGTCTCATTTAATTTAGATATGCAATGTTAGACTTTTGTCTGATAATCTTTGAACATATATTTTTTCTATAGTAAAACAGAAGTTATTTTGCCTCCCCCATCCCATGAATCTTTCTTCAGTTGGTGAATGAGGGTATACGGCGAATGAAAAGAATTTATTGTGGATGAAACTGTATATAGGTGTAAACCTGAGATCACTTTGCTGTTGTGACCTGAGCTTTTGCTGTGGCCATAGTCAATCACTGATATTTAAATACTTACTCCTCTAGGATTTGGAGTCAAATTCTGATAAGCAATATGTAGTGTAGGTATTTTCTTCATGTTCATAATTTTCTGTTACTATTTTCTGCCCCCAAATTTTCCTGTTACTCATTCTAATTTCATCATCTTTCTTCCATCACAACTTTGTCTTTATAACTATAGCTGTATAAATGGTGAAACTAAGTCAGACATAACCAAAATGAAACAGTAGAACCAATTAAGGACCTTAGATATGAAGGAAGAAAAGTGCATAATGAAAGTCTCCAGGTGACTTTTCAAAGCTTTAAGAGATTGGGAAAGGTAGGCACTGGGAAAAGAGTAACTGGGTTGATGAATTTGAGAAATTCTGCTTGTGTGAGTTAGGATTTGTACTGGTCAAATATGATATAATTCCCAGAGCAATAATCCTACCAAGTAAATCCATACATAGGAGATCCTGTGTTTTAGAAATTCAGATTCTGAAGTGCCACTGGTTGTTTCATGGATGATAGAAAGCTACTACTGCTCTTGCCTATATTATATATATGACCAGAGAAAGAATCAATGAGGAGTCAAGGGTAAGCTGAGGCTCCCACAGTCACACTTGGGTGCAGTACAGAGAGGCCCACCTAATGACTTTTTTTTATGTATCTTTGTCCAGAATGGCACCACATGGCCTATTATTTCCAAATAAGAAAAAAGCATATTTGATTTCAGCTGTGCACACAGCTATTCCAAGTCAAATTAGAGTACCATCAATATGGAGGAAAAAGAGAATATTGTCTTTGCAACTGATCAATATTTTAGAAGGAAGATATGTTTAACCAGAATTAAACATTGTACAATGTCTACATGCATCAGAACATCATATATTTCTCCATGAATATACATAGTTGTGTTTCTCGTATGCCAGTTAAAAATAAATTTAATTTAAAAATATGAAAAAAGGAAACAGAAAAGTTTTGCAACAATGTCATTGAGTAAAGGAGACATTCTATATTTTAAAATCCAGGAGTTCAAAGTCTGTGCCTTTGCTACAGAATGCATAAAGTGAGAAACATTGCTCTGCATTGGTTCCCAGTGCAGTTGCTTGGAAAAGTGAGATTTTTTTTTCTTTGCATGGTAAGCATCTCACATGTGTAACGTCCATGGTCCCATACTGTTGACTACGGTCATAGAGCAATGTAACTTTATTTCTAGAGTTGGATGGACTAAGGACAGATTCTCATAGAGAACAGTCTTGAACTCTGATTTCCATGTTTAAAAGGCGGTATGTGACATCTAGGTATCTTATGTCTCTAAAAAATAATGTTTTAGTATACTGTTTCTTGAAGGTAAGTGAATACAAACCCATCTATTCAAGCAGGTGGTAAAAGAGGCAGGTTTTCAGTTTTAGGAGTGGCCTCTCAGACAGAATTGCATGTTTAATGTATAGTTTTCAAAATGCAATTTGCTTTGCAAAAGTTACAAAACTAAACATACATGAAATAGAGTGTAAAATTTCTAATCTCTACATGATATATTTTCTTTTAAAAATATTGTTCAGCTCAAAGATCAGTAGATTAATGATGAATATAAATAAACTCTAATAAGTTAAAATAAATGGATAAATTATATCAGGACATTTTAAAGTATGTTATAGTTTTATTTATTTTAAAAAAGAATGCAATAATATCATGTGCATTAAACCATTATAAATAAATTTGACACTTGGAAAAAATTATAGTTCTTTTACTTCTATATCACATGTAATTAAGGTCAGATTTCAATATTGTACTTTAAGATCGAAACATCAGTAAGTTCCTTCTATTATAGAGTGAGATACACTAAAGTTCAGGAATATTAATATCCCTAACTATACAACATTCACAATTTATTGGAAGAGACAAACACACACATAACTAAATTTGGTTTTGATCTTTCTCTGACCCACTCCATTAATTCAATAATGGAGAGCTAATCATTATTGATATACTTTGTCCTTGTTAACATTTGCCAAGTAATTTGCCTTGAAGTTTTTCATTAAAAAGGGATTCCTCCTCTTCAGTGGGCATCTCTGCACTTCTGCAAATGCCCTTGTCTTTGCAAAACCCCAGGACTCCTGTGATAAGATACTGAACACTACCTTTGACAGCTAATATTGAAAAATAGGGAATTGTCAAGTCTTAAGATTCCACTGAAAAGAACTGTTTCATGAAATTTGCAGAACAAATCCCTTTGTCTTAGTCACGTTCTTGTCATTGAGACACAACACTTGATACCGAGGAGAGGATTATATTGGCTTACAATTTTAAGAGGGTGCAGACAATGTTGCACCTGGCTCAGAGGCTGAAAAGGTGTGGTGGAAGGATCTGACTCAGAGAAACACTGCTCACATCATGGCAACCAGGAAGCAGAGCAAAAAGAAGCAGCCTGGGAGGGAGGTGGACTCTTCCAAGTCCTGCCCTCAGTGATGCTCCTCTTCTGACCAGAATCCTCTTCTTAACAGCAAGCCAGCTGCAATGACCCCGTGATTCAGGCACCTTGCAAAGTCCCATTGCTGAGTACATGAGATTTGGGGAGGATCATATTTTATTTAAACCATATCTGTCCTGAGCATTTATTAATAACTAAATGGCATGCAAATCTTTTCCTGAGAACAGAAAAATTCCTTAACTACCTTCCATATAATGAAAGACAATTCAGAGTTTATTATATGTATAGAGGTCTTTTTTGCATAGAAAAGGATTGTATAGCTCATATTTCCTTTTACAGTGCAAGACATTGTGTTAGTGATTGATTCATAAAAGATGTAAAATCTTTGTGTTGAGGAAATACAGTCTCTTAGCAGGGCATGGTGGCTCATACCTGTAATCCCAGCACTCAGTAGGCTGACGTAGGAGGATCCTCATGAGTTGGAGGCCAGCTGAGACTGCATAGTGAACTCAAGACCAGCCTGAACTACACAGTGAGACTCTGTCTCAAAAAAAGAAAAAAGAGAAAAGAAAAGAAAAGTGAAAAAAAAGAACAAATACAGTTTCATTAGTTACACTTCAAGTACCTTATTTATAATTCATGTGGGTACAGAGTCTATCAAAAAATGTGTACACACCTCAGGAAATGAAATGTACCATAATGTTTCTCTAACAGAGGGTGTTACCCTAGTATGTGGGACCCTAGTTGATGCTGTATACCTTAGATAACGCACTACACTGCTGGCCCTTAGAGAAGAAATTGAAAATGCATTTGCAGCAATCTCAATGACCAAAGTTACACAAAGCAGCTGTTTGCCATGTTAATAAATGTCTCAAAACTAATGACCACCACTTTGAGCACCTCTTGTAATTGTAGAGGCCAAAGGTAACTTGTATTAATCTCATGATATCCCAATAAATTTAGTATTAAAATACTTATGCAAACTTTTACTTTTCTTAAAATGTGTTGTACTCATTTTTTGTCAGACTCTGAATATCTGTATACCTATGTATCTATACATCTATACATCTGTATATCTATCTATCTATCTATCTTAATTTATTGAACTCTGGCTTTATTTCAGACAAATGACTACCCCAAGTGACCATGTCTTTTTCCCATCAAAATACAAAACAAGTGATTCCAATGGCCAGAAACATTTATTTTGCTTGAATCCAACTGTTCTTCCTTTTGAAATTGCTGCAGTTAAACATCAGAACAAAAATGGAGCAGAGTCCCTGGGGATTGAGTTATGCTTAACTGAAGAGGAAGTACATCTGCTCTTGTTTTTAGTTCAGAAAGTAAGACAGTCAGTGGGTAGACGGTGCCATCCAACAGGTGCCAAGTTACAGAGCATCCTATTAGGAGACTCACAGAAACAATTATGAAGAGTCAAAAAAAGAAGTCTTGTGGGAGGCCATTAAAAGTGGGCAGCTGTGTTGTGCCTGTCTTTTCAGGCTGTAGCAGCATTATATTAGAAAGTGAAGGGCACTCCTATCCATAAAATAATGGCTTTTCTGATGGAGATGATTACAGTAGGAAGTCAACCCACCTCTATTTTTCCCTAGGCATATATCAAGATCAAATTTCAATTAGTGACCTAGGAAATGCAGCCCGGTGTTCTAGGTCCTTTTAGCCAGGTAATAGCGATGATTCACCAGTCACAGGAGACTCGACAAATCCTAGGAGGATGCAGAAGAGACCTCTGCTCTGTTCTTTTGCGTTGACTTCTTTCTACTGTCTACTCAGTTAATCATGAACATACTATGGTCATTAGATATATTTTCATGCCCATTGGAAATCTCATTTCAGGTGGATGAAGATTTTACTATCATGTGTTTATACTTTTACTAAATTTTGCTAATTATACTAAAGTGGGTCATTTAATAAAAATGCATAAATAAGAAAATTCGATCAGGAACAAATATGCGTATTTTACAGATGTCAAAATGGTTGCCTTGAAGTCATTTTCTGGTAAAATTGCATAATTTCTAGAAAAACGTGCCATGTTATAAAGTATGGCTTTGTAAGGAAATAAAAGAATATTAGCTTATATATTTCAAAACACATTAAATTTGTTTATTACAGGTTTGGTTGCTATAGTACTTACCTTAATGAGCATTCTGGTAATGTTCTTTTATGTTTAAAATGTCATTTATAATCCCATCAGCACCTTTGCCAATAGTAAATAATTAATAAATTGATGATCATGCTAATGAAGCTACTTTATTAGATTTTGATGGATTTTTGTGCTAGAGTTTGTAATGAGGGCTTTCATATATAAATATATATTTTCTCCCAGGGTAAATATTCTGGCTTCATTGAAAATTTTAGTGAAAATTCTTTGTTCCTCACAACATTTCTTGCCTATTTTCAATGATATGATAGTCACTTTTGCAAGAACATAAAGAGTCTGTAAGTCTAACTTTTAATTTGCTGCTGCAAAAGAATTCACAGTAGAATTCTCAATGTGGGGTTAATTACATAGAAATGAATGAGTAAACCTAGTGGGAAAATGTTCTGAGTAACATTGTTCTGTTTCCTTTTGATAAAGATGTGCATGTTTGTTTCAATTTTTATGCTAGAAAATTCAGAAGTAAAAGAATACATTTAAATAGTTTATGCATCAACAGCAAAGTTCTTATATTTTGTTGATATGATAAGAAAACAATGCACCTGAATAATTATTGTATTATGAAAATAATGCTTGCAAATGAGTAATGCTTAAGGATGTAGCATTCTTTTGTAAATAGGAGAAAATAGAAAATTAAAAATAGTTGATAAAGCATTCTAAAGAAAGAAATTTCTAATCTGAACAAAAAAGAAAAGGTGATAGGGCAGTCACTGGAAATTGTCTCAACTCCCTGAATCCATATTATATCTTTAGTTATGTCACTACAGGTTTATCCAATAAGCAAAAAATAACTGAAAGCTGTACATATGATATTTTATTAGACCACTCAAAAACTTTATGAGATGAACAGTGGAATCCTTATTTTAGTAGGTGAAGGAAATAAAGTTCAAAGAATACAAAAATCTTTTTTGTGTGAAAGGATTGACACTCACATCTGTTTGTCTCCAAATCCTTTTTCTCACTTATGAGGATATATGGTCACTGTGTCAGCTGATTATTATGGAAACTTACTTTAGAGACTTGGAAGTCCAAGGAGAAAAATATTTCCTGGGTAAATTTGATTAT
>RJWM01004185.1:0-104244 GCA_004363535.1 Dasyprocta punctata
CCGCCCTTCTACTGGGGCGGTGAAACCCTGAGGTTCCGTGCAAACTTCTGCAGGCGTTGCGATTGCCCACAGGGACAGCCCAGAGCCTTCTGCAGATTCCAGAGGGATCCGCACCCTGGGAAAAGGTAGCGGCCCGGACTTGGAAGAAGGCCTGAGACAAGGCCGTGAGCATGGAGATAAGGTAAGCGAGCCGGGCTGGCGAGGCCCTGGGCGGCCCCTCACCCGCAGTGCTCGGCTGAAGGCAGGACACAGATGGAAACCAGCGGGCAGCTCTTCTTTCCTTCACCAGCTCTAATCTCTTTGCTTTTGTTAAGGGCAGCTCTCCCGAGTGCCCTTTCAGAGCGGGGCGGGCCTGGCTTGTGAACGCCTGGATTGTTGTTGAACTTGGGCTTCCTTGGAACTGCTGGGAGTTGACGGTGCTTCCCAGATGGTTAGTGCCAACCCAGGGCCAGGGCCAAGAGGCAGCTGTCGGACGGGGGACCGAGGGGCAGAGGGTCTGCGTGAGTTTGGCGAGTGCTGTGGTGTCTGATGCTGATGTGGCCGTGAATAGGAATCGCGCGCGGCTCCCAGAGGAGGCCAGGCTGTGCGCGACGAGGTCCTGGGGCCGTGGCCAGGCTGGCACTGGCAGAGCCGGAAAGAGCAGCAGCGGTGTCCGGCATCTGCAGTCTTCCTCTGGCTCATTTGCATGTAAATTTGCATGGTCGTTCGCAGTTGGCCA
This sequence comes from Dasyprocta punctata, assembly GCA_004363535.1. Lineage (NCBI taxonomy): Eukaryota > Metazoa > Chordata > Mammalia > Rodentia > Dasyproctidae > Dasyprocta > Dasyprocta punctata. The sequence goes on from RJWM01004185.1 coordinate 719, forward strand.
GGCCGGCGGGGAGATTTATCTCCCTGGATCTTTCCAAGGACGGTCGGTGGGTGGGTGGAGCGGGTTCTCATTAGCAGCCTGATTTTACAGATGAGGAGGCTGGTGCCTCCGAGAAGTGATCAAACCAAGGTCAGAGCTGGGGGAGGGACTGGGAGAACAGTCAGATCTGGACACCCTCTCCCTAGGTGTCCAGAGTTCCCATCATGCTCGGAGGACTGAAGGCCAAGGAGGGTTCCAGAACCACGCAGTGAGGAAGCAGTGGCTGAGGTTAGCGGAATCCAGGGAGCCTCTGACAGCGACGCTCAAGGTCCTCTTCCCACTGGCTTTGATCACTGGGTTTCAAAAGGACTTGATGTAGCTGGGAGCGTGTTGGGGACTGCGCGCCACGTGGTCACCATGCTTCTGTGGCAGTCTTCACACGCCCCTCGCGAGTAGGCTTCAGGCTGATGGACACATGGAGCCTCCTGTCGAGGCCACTTCCCCTGTGGTCACTGCGTGGCTGTCCCTGCCCCGAGTCTGTCCCGCTCTCCGTGCTCCCTTGAGGCACCCAGGGGTGGTGGGGGCTGACCCTCAAACGTTGACCCTGGGGACTTGGACCTCACAAGCCCAGGCCCAGCTTATTAGTGGACAGCACCTGTCTTAGTCACTTTCCTTTTCCCTGGGGCAAAATACCCGACACCTGCAACCTAGAGGAGGACAGGTTTACTTTTGCTCTTTAGTTTGCGGGCTTCCGCAGCCACCCTCCTGGGTGTAAAGAAACAGCACCTGCAGCGGCCACAGTCGGAGCTCGAGGAGGAGGCCGTGTGCGGTGCCTGCACCCCGTGGTCCCAGAGACCAACCTCCTGTCCTTTGGCCGCCGGGCTCCGCCCCAGCCCATTCCTGCTGAATCCTGCAAAGCACCCACAGAGGCCCCAGGCACTCCTGCTGCCTCCAGGCGGAGACTCGGGGGAGCTGTGCCTCAGCTTCCCCTGTCGAGGGCTCTTCCCTCTGGGGGACCCCCTTACCCACTCCCCCGGCTCAGTCCTGAGAACAGCGCTGTGCTTTCAGTTCCTGGAATAAAGTTATCCTTCCCGACTTCTCCGCACTCACCCTCGGCATCCCAGCCCTGAGTGGCTCCCGCCAGCTGTGGTTCTCAGCTCTTGGAGGTGACTTTACTACATTACCGGGTTTGCTGTTTCTTAAATTGCTATTGAGACGACATTCTCACACTGTGGTCGACCGCTTTTGAAGTATCGGGATGCAGTGAAAATGACGTATGTTCACGGAGCCACATGACTCTCCCCTGTCCGCTTCCAAAACGTTTTACTCGCCCAAGAGCAAGAGGAGCCCCTGTGTGGTCCCTGCCCACGCCTCCTCCCGGCTCCCACAGTTGTGAGTCTCTTTTCCTTCTCTGGCTTTCTTCGCCTGTGGTGGATATTCCTCAATACAGAAGGTCCCCAACCCAAGGTGCTCGAGGTCGTTTTTGGACTTGGTGATGGATTCATTGGAATGTATCCCGGGTCATGGAGTGCCTAAACTTAGGATGGTTCTATTTGTGGTATCTTCAGTTTGCAGTGGGTTTATCAGGACATCCTAAGTCGGGGAATATCTGTAAATGGGAGTCATATGACCTGTGCCCTTTCCTGAGTGCCTTCTTTCACAAACATGATTTCAGAACTCATCCATGTAGCATGGGTCAGAATTTTCTTCCTTTTTATGGCTACATCATATTCCATTGTGTAAACAGATCACCCCTTTATCTGTTCATCTGTTGATGGCCATTGGGTTGCTTCCACCTTTTGGCTGGTGTGAATATTCCCACTAGAGTTGCTTGTGTTTTGTTCTAATCTTATTCTAAGAGCAGCTTCTCCTCATCCCTGAACTCTTCGAGAAACCCCTGGCCTGTGACCCTTGTTTCTTGCCCTGTGCCTGTGCTATTGTCTCCCGAATCATCAGGAGCCAGGGCTTGGTGTGCTGTGGAGCTCGCCAGGCATGACCAGCATGGACCCTGGGCAGTCACGCGGAGCCCCTGCAGACCCACCTGGGAGTGGATGCCAGGGATGCCACCTCCGAGAAAGCACCACTCCCCAAAAGCTTCAGCCCTGGACCCTGCACCAGGGTTGGGGTGGGCTTCCTGGGGCTCCTGGGCCCGACCTGGCTGCACCTGGTGACAGCCAGGCTCGATGGGAAGTGACCCTCTGGAGTTGGGGGAGGCAGAGGCGGGCACCTCCCTGCCCTGCAGCACTGCCTGGGGCTGGACTCCAACTCCCTAGACTGGGGGTCTCTGTCTCCCCTCCAGGTTCCAGTGGCCCCCTTTCTCTTCCCTTCCCCCAGTGCACCCCTGCACCCACACATGAACAGTGACCCTTTCCTGTGGCCGCCCCAAGTGGCCTCTCTCCTGTCCCTATCAGCCTGTTCCAAAGTGGGACCCAGGAACCTGCACCCCAGCAGACTTCCGGCACTCTGAGCTCTTGTGCTGGCCTGCATGTCCGTGGGTTGGACTGATGACAGCTTTTCTTTGTGTCATCCCTGCCCTAACGAGCTTCGAGGATCGAGGATCGAGGATCGGGAGCATTGCTGACCGACCCTTCCTGGGACGTGGGAGGGAGGGAGAGGGCGAGCGAGGGCCAGCTGGTCGGGGAAGGCCAAGCCCAGGGAACGGAACGGAAGCCAGCGCTGGGCGCCCTCCTGAGGTCCTGCCTGGAGGGTCCTTGGGCCCAAGCACTTAGCACCTTTTGGCCTCACAGTCAGAAGCCTGTTATGGGGTCCCCGCTGTGGCCATGGAGGCGCCAGTCTGACCCCTGGGAAGGTGGGGACTGGACTCCGCCGCACAGCTGCCGGGCTCCCTGGCTCCACCGCTAATCCAGGCCGTGGCCACCTGTCCGGGCCTCGTGCTGGGCCAGCCTGACCTGTCACTGGCGGTGTCCGGCGTCTCCTCTTTGCTCCCTGTGTTGGAGCAGCTGTGCTTGCAAAACCTCAGAGGGCTGCATCCACAGGCACTGGGGACCTCAGGAGGTGAGGGGGACCTGCCACCGGCGCCGGGCGGAGGGCCAGGGGCTCGCCCCGCAAGTGCCTTGAGCACAGGGGTCCGGCCCCCCAGGCTCGGGTGGGCGCTGGGCGGGGGCTGCAGGCCTCGCTCCTGTGGGCTTTGGGTGCGAGGCTCTGCCTATGGGGCAGAGAGGAGGTGCGGGAGCCACAGGAAGCAGGGGTCAGAGCAGAGCCTGAGGCAGTGCTCCTTCCCTCCCCGGGCCCCTGGTGCTTTTCCCAGCAGAGAAAATGCATGGTGGGGCTTTTTAGGTGCAGGGAGAGGTGAGGGAACTGCCCTGAGGGCCGCCTCGCCCGGAAGCCCCCATGGTTGGGTGGGGGAACCTGGCGGTGGGGGGGGTCGTGGTCATCTCCATTTCATCCTTGGGGGCATGCACTCCCACAAGGCTGCACTGAGGGGCGGGATTTGCTGGTGTCCTGCGTGCCGTCCATGCCCTTGTCCCTGTGCAGACGGGGACCCAGCTCCTACTTCAGAGCCTCCGACCTTTTCCTCTTGGGGAGGCCAAGGGAGCTTGCGGTGTTCTCCGCTGAGCTGATTTGCACCAGAATGCCTCCCTCAGCGGAGAGCTTACCCTTCCACAGCTGGCCTTTTGTTGGGTCTGTTTAGATGGAAATAGTTCCTGCTAGGACTGTTACTGAGGGTGGTGGGCTTGCCGGTCCTGTTTCCCCGCGGTCCACACCCTGAGGTGCTCTCCAGGCCCTCAATGTCCTCGCTGTGGACCTACCCACTCTCTCTGCACACGGCCCAGCAGGGCTTGGCCTGCTTGTGTGGGGTCCAGGCCCTGAAGACCTTGGACAAGTGGGCTTGATTTTAATGCAGCCTCCCTTTCCTGTTTTGTTTTGAGACAGGGTCTCTCTGTGTAATGCAGGCTGGCCTCGAACTCACAACATAGTCCAGGCTTGCCACAAAGTCAGTGATGCTCCTGCCTCAGCCTCCTGAGTGCTGGGATTACAGGTGTGCGCCACCACACCCGGCCGTTTCCTGATTTACAAAGTGGAGGTAGTACTCCGTCACGCCAGGGATGGCTGGGATATTTCAGTGAACAAACACGCAGAAGTGGACCCCACCAAACAGCACATTTGCTTATCTCCTGGGGTTGTGGTAGCAAATTGCATATAAGGTTGGTCCTCCACATCCACAGAGCTGTGGCTTCAACCAACTATGGAAAGAAAATATTTTTAAAAAGTTATAAACCAAGCATCTCTCGAAACCCAGAGGCACTGTCTAAGGATTTTTAAAATCACACGCTCCGGGTTTCACAGTGTAACTACCTGTGTGGCCTGCTGACCTTGGACTCATCCCGCAGGACCGTGTGCTCACCGGACAGCCGAGGGCTGATGGTCTTCGGCTTTAGGAACCTGTGTTCAGAAAGTCGGGGGCGAATGCAGTTTTGCCTGCCGTGTTCAGGGCTTCACTTGTGTGTGTGTCGTGGAGCCCGCTGTGTGTGTGCAGTGCTGGCAGGGGACACCAAGGGGCGCTCTTGCCAGGAACGGGGAACGCAGGAGACAGGTGGGCCTGTGTGCACACCTTCCCCAGCTTTAACTTCCAGGAGCGGGTGCCGGCTTCCTGGGGCTGCAAAACAGCCCGCCCACGGGTCACTTAGTGAGCAGGACGTGAGTCACTGGGTAGTTTCTTGGGCAAACATCTTAGACACCAAGATGGCCACAGCGTCGTTGGGCAGTCCAGTCTCCGGGGACCACCATCATATGCGCAGTCCACGGTGGGCCATGACGTCACACAGAGCACAGCAGTGCTGCACCCCGGGTGGCTCTCCCTGTGGAACTTCCTTCCTTCCTTGGTTCCAGAGCCCAGAAGTCCAGAGCCACGCGTCAGCACGGCTGGGTCCTTCGGTGGCTGAGAGTCGCCTGACCTGCTGACCTGGTACCTCAGGGGCTCCCCCAGGCGTGTTCTTGGTCACCTTGTGGAGTCTTCATGCCGTCGTCCCTGTGGACCTGTCCATGTGCAGCTTCACTTTGGTGCATGAGAATGAATGCCAGGCCTCCTGGAATCGTGCCCACCCTAATGACCTCACCTTCACTGGGTCGTCTGTCTGCAAAGACAAGACGATTTCCTTAAGCTTGTGTTGCAGTATTGAGTTCAGCATCTTCCAGGGGGTCCACAATGCAACTCCTAACGGAAAGTGCTGGAACGAGGTGAACGAGGCTGGCTTCTCACTACCTCCTCTCCCTGCCTGGCGGCGCTCTCCACCCACCCCTAGCTGTGTGGCCCTCTGCCCAACCCCTACCTCGGCCGCACACCAGTGGAGCGATGGTGCCTTGGCTCTTGACTGCACATGCGCACAGCAGGAGTCACCGGTGCTCCAGAGTGACCGGTGGTTTTTAAAGAAGTCGAGTTGCTCCACTAGCTGGCGAGCTGGTTGACCCGTGGGTTGAATGCATTCAGGGTAGTGTTGAGCCAGCACATGGGCTCACACTCCCAACCTCTTCCAGGGCTCAACGTCCAGCCCAGCATGACCTCCTGACCAGCTCCCTTAGGTGGCAGGGGACCTGGACACAGAGGCCAGGCGGCCTGCCGGGTCTGTAGCTGGACGTGGCCGTCCTGTAGTCACTGGGGTCTCCTGCAGGGTGCCGGGAATGCAGGGTGGGTCACGCCGATCTCTGCCTGGACCGAGGCCTTGTGGGCCCCTGCAGCCGCATGGTGCAGCGAGGCGGCCTGAGGAAGGTGGCAGAGGAGGGGCTGGGGGCTCCTTCAGGTCATCTGGCCGGCGCTGGAAGCTGGGAAGGGGCTGAGACCCTGCAGCACAGAGCCGTCTTGCAGGCTGGTGGCCCAGTGTGGGACCCTAAGAAAACCGCAACCACGCTTGGCTCTGTGTCCTGGCCAGGGCCTGGTGCCCTTGGGACAGTACTCCTGGATGGAGCTGCCCTGGGCGCCCGCACGCCAGGACCACCACGCACAGCCGGAAGTGGCAGGCACAGACCGGCAGCCACGCGGGCTCAAGTGCGGTGCGTGGTGTGCAGTGGGGCTTGGGGGACACACAGGGCCTGGGATGAAGACAGTCAGGGCCCGCTGATGGTTGACACTGGGCAGTGAGTGGGGACATTTTAGTCAGTGCAGCTGCAGAGGGAGGGAGGGGGCTGCTGGCACCTGAGGGGCAGGGGCGGGCGTCTCGACCTCCCGTCCTCCCGTGCACAGGACAGCCCTCGGCAAGGATGTGGGCGCCCACGCGGTGGGTAGTGCGGGGTCAGAGCCCTGGATCTGAGGGTGAGTGGCCGCAGAACTGGGAGCAGCGGCCGAGGCGCCTGAATGCCCTCCTGGGGCTCGGGCAGGAGAGGCCAGAGACTGGGGAGACCTGAGCAGGGGGCAGAGGGGAGCCGCTAAGCTGGGCGGCGGGCCCGGTCTGTGACACAGGGAAGGAGACGGCCGCGTTTCTGCTGCTGTGTTTGGGAAGGCAGCGGTGTTCGCTGCAGGTCCCTGGCACATAGGTGCCAGCCGTGGTGACCCCCGTGGCACCCCAGGAGGGGGCAGCTCACCCTCACCTGCACCGTCTACCCATTCCCCCAGGGAGACCACAGGGCCCAAGGAGATTGAGGGAGCAGAGGAGATGCCAGGTAACAGACACATCTCCTCAGAATACAGGGCCGCACCCCTGTGTCCACCCAGGTGGGTCCCCACCGCCACCCTGCCCCAGAGGCCCGCCATGGTTGGCAGGTGTCGGCCCCTCCTCTGTATTCTCTTACCGGTGGAATCCGGCCTGCGTGCTTGCTGCCATAGTTTTCAGTCTTTCTTTTGAGGCCGGGTCTCACTGAGTCACTGGGATGCCCAGGCTGTGCTCGACTTGGCAAAACCTACCCAAGAGCTGGCATCACACGCACGCGTCACTACCCCGGCCGCAGCCTGCCGTCAGATCCCTCTCAGGGAATTACAGGCCATGATGAATTTATAAATAGATGTGTAATTAATTATTTCAGTATGTGGCTTTTAGGTTAAAGCTCATCAGATTGCCAACATGCAGCCAGTTTGGGGGATCTTTCTGCCACACCACAGGGGCACTCACCAGGGATAGCACCCCGCATCACTGTCCACGTGGACGCCATCCCCGCAGGAGCGGGACGCATGGCGAGGACCAGGGCGAGGACCATCTCCACAGCAGAGCCCGGGGTCTCGGGTCCCGTGGGTGCAGTGTCTGGGAGAGCCATCACCCCAGCCTGGTGTGGGCGGGGAGGGGAGGCGGGATGAGACGGGTACTTTCCTGTCCCCTATCAGCTAGTGGCCGTGAGGTCACTCTGCAGGAATCTGAGTCCCGCTGTGAACACAGCCTCTGGTAGGTGCAGGGCTGGTCGAAGGGGCCAGGAATCCGCAGAACCCTGGCTCCGCACCATGCCGGCAGCGCGTCGGTGGGAGCAGCAGGAGGCTGTGCCACCTGGCCCTGCCTTGGGGATCTGCCTGGGAAAGTGGCCGCTTTCCTCTTAAAAACAGGTAACCACAGTCTCACGCCGGACGCAGCCCAAGCCCGCCTGTGAGTCTTCCCAGTAACTGAGAATCCGTCAGAGCCTGGAGGTGCGAAGCTGTCTTCTTGTTTCCAGGCTTTGCCTGTTTCCTCGAGTGACAGAGTCACACCCGAGGGTCCCTTCTGGGTGCAGGAAGAGTTCCCTCGTGGAGCTCGCCTTCTGGGACAGCCAGGAAACAGACAAGACCTAAATAAAGGCGGCGATTGACAGGAGACCAGGGCAGGGGGAAAACACAGAAAAGGGATGCGCACGCACTGGTGAGTGACCACAGGGGCCATGCTGTCACAGCGACCTGAGGCCGAGCAAAGTCTGGGGCTGCAGAGCTCCATGGCCAGAGAGAACAGCCAGGTCCTGGAGCGGAAATGGGATGAAGTGTGCCCGGGGCGGAGGCGCGCTGGCCTAGGTGCCGGGGAGGAGGTGAGGTTTTGTCCCCAGTGCAGCCGGTGCTGCTCTAGGGAGAACGGCTTGGGTGTGTGTTTGAGGGACCCGGGGGGCCGGGAGGGAGGTGCTTCAGTGACCCCAGGCCCCCAGTGAGGAACAGGTACGGGGAGGCTGTGGGAGCAGGCAGTGGCTGAGCCCCAAGGGCTGGATTTGGGGACAGAGGAGCGAGGGGGATCTGTGTGGGAATGGTGGTGTTGATGGTGAAAAGGGATGACTTTGTTTGTCACCGCTATTCGTCCTGCTGCTGCCGCCTCAAAACAGAAGAGGCCAGACCCCAGAGTGTCTCAGTGTGGGAGACAACTTGAGCGGGTCCCCTTCAACGCACAACAATTGTTGCAACTTTGATTATATCAAGACTTATTTCCTTATGGTGATATATACAGAGCTGACGATGGTATTTCCTTCTCTTTCATTGGCTCTAAGCATTGCAAATAAGGCTAGCAGAGGTACTGGTATGTAATCTCTAAAGCCATCCGACAGTGTCCTGTTTCCTCCCATAGTAATCTCTCTAAAATATATAGGCACAGAGGGATGGCAGAGCCAGTGAGCTCCAAGACTTTCGACTGGGTATGAGCCTCGAAAAAGAGGCTGTGAGTTCCCAGGGCATAAAAGTTTACATATCAGAAGCAGGTACTGGTATGTAGTCTTTAAAGCCATCTGACTGTCCTGTTTCCTCCCATAGTGACCTTTGTAAAATATATAAAGCACAGCGGGATGGCAGAGCCAGTGAGCTCCAGGAATGTCGACTGGGTATGAGCCTCGAGAAAGAGGCTGTGAGTCCCCAGGGCATAAAGTTTACATATCAGAAACTGAAGCAGCAGCCTCCTAAAACAATTCAGTTGCTATCTTGATTGGGTTATGCAAATTGATCCCTCTGCATATCTTTATCTCTGCATTTTGCAGAGATGCCTTTCTCACTACCTTACCAGCCAGCTCAAGTTACTCACGTAGTTCCCGCCATCCTCACTGTCACTCATCCTTGAGCCACCCCCTTGCTTCACTAGTTAATAAATTCTGGGAGAGGCCTAGGATCAAAGCCTTTGACCACACATCCGCACGAGGCTTGGACTTAGGATCCCTTGGCTGCCCTTAATTTTGAATATGTCTTGGTGTCTTTACTCTCGCCGTGGGTTGCATTGGAGGTGGTAGATTGGAATTAACTTGCCAGGATTCCAGGAACGTCTCAGTGGAATTATAATTTCTTGGATTGTGAAGAAGACTAGAGAAAGGATTACAGTACTTAGATTACTGTACTCAGTATTTGGGACTACAGTATCTCAGGAATCACATCCTTCACCTCTTCCCATGGCTTCTAGGTACTGAGTTCAAAACACCCAGCTAGAGAACTCAACGACTTCCCTTTTCCAGCCATAATTCCCTGAAAAGACAATAGGAGAAAGATCACATATGTAGTTGCAACAACACCAAACCCAAATCTAAAAATTTTCAGTGCTCAGGAAAGAGTGTGATTGTTTTCACTGAGTCACCAGCTGGGGACTTGCATGAGTCCCAGACTCTGAGTCTGTCTGCCGGACTCCAGTCCCAGACCAAGCCTTGCCCGCTCCTGACCTTAACGTGGTAGTGGTGGGGCCCTACTGACCCACCACTTGTGTTTTATAAATAAAGTTTTATTAGAACACGGCCACAACCACTTGGTGAGTATCCTTGATGGCTCTTTTCATACAAGAACAGAACTGAATCTTTGTGACAAAGAATGTTTGGGCCTGAAAGTTTAATTTACTGTATATGTCTTGAAAGGAAACTAAATGAATGGAGACCCACCATGTTTCTGAAAGTGTGAATATATCAGTTCTTACCAATGCAATACCAAAAAAAAAAAAATTCCAATCAGATTACTTTTTCAGGGGACTTAAGTGATGGGAAATAATTAGAAATCATCCTAAAGTTCATTTTGAAGAAAAAAGAGGAGAAGGTAACTGGTAGGACTTTAAAGGAGGCTGGTCCATTGGAACTAGTTCTGTTACATAGTAAAGCAGCAGTGGTTAAGTGAGGGTTGATAATAAAGAAATTGGCAGACTAACGACACAGAGCGGACCCTCATGTCTGTGACTGTAAAAATGCATGAAGGTGACATCACATCAGTCAAAAGGGTCGCGTGGTTTCAGAACTCCATGCAGGAATAATTGCTTAGCTCTTTGCTCATTAATTTTGTGAAATTCTTCTCTGAGAAGCAAAATAAATTCCTTGTACATTAACGTCAGCATGCAAACCAGTTTTTAAGTGAAGGAAAATGGATGGGAATGTTCATCAGATTTCTCATTAAAGGAGGCCTTGCTGTTGCGGGGAACTCACAAAGCAGGATTGATGCGTGTGCGCGTGGAGAGGTTATCAAGTTAGCAGATGGAGCAGTGCGAGCACCCGAGTGGGGAGGACGTTCGCAAATGATGAGACGGAGTTTGCAGATGTCCTCGAGCAAAAGCTGCAAAATGAGAGACCACAAGGTAGAAACTAAGAACTGGTAGAAGTGGTCCTGCATTGCTTGGCAGGACGCATTTCGAGAACTATGTCCGTAGGCTGTTTCTTCATTGTTCAGAAAACCAGGTGTGAGTTTAAGACTCGGCAGCGTGGTCCGCGGGACCATGGCTCATGCACTCTACCCCTTATGGACCGTTGTGCAGGACATGAGCATTTGAGAACTGTCTCAAGGAAGGTCAATCCACACTTGACATTCTGCCCCCCGTTTGTCAGATTGGCCAGGCTGAGGCTCCGAAGGGGCGCAGCCTCTCAGGGAAGGCGTTTGGCGAGACTACCACTCTGCTGAAAGTTGCCATAGCGCATCACCCGTGATCACATGTAGAGATGGTCCCTGCTAGGTCCTGTATCATGGTGAATACGGGGAGCTTGTTAGCGGGGCAGGGTTAGGGCGGCCTGATCTCTGCAGAACGGCGGATAAGGCCCAGCAGACCTGGTCCGCACTGCCCATTGCCAGGACTTTATCTGTGTTGACTTTAACTTCATCCCTTCTCAAATCTGCTTTCTCTCAGGTAGCCTGTGTGTCCTAAGTAGTGGGATCAGGAGACCAGGAGAAGCAGGTGTGAGGAGAATGTGTGACCCCAGATCGCAGAGCTGGGCCCGGGATCCCGGGGTCCCAACCCTAGGATTAGGGCCTCGCTTCTGTGCTCCCACGAGGGTCAGCTCAACACCAGCCCAGGAAGGGGCCCGCAGAGCTGGAGTTGGGGCTGGTGCCGTGACAATAAGCACGGCAGTTTATTGTATAAAATACATTTTTTGATTTTAAAGAAGAAGAAAATTGAGAACATTTTAAACAGAAGGGGAATGCTTACATTTGCTACCTAGAAATAATGCCAGCATTCAGAATAGAACTTGCTTTTCTTTGTTGATCAAATGTTCCTTTTTAAAAACAAAGTAGGATGAAATTTATGGATTTAATTTATCCCAGTAGTACATTGTGTGGACTTTGCATTAGATTCGACGGTCTCACAAAATGAATTTCAGAGCCCGTTTCCCGTTGCGGAGATACACAGTCTCCCTCACATGTCGGGGAATCGAGGGCTTCTGTTTCCATATCTGTGTCTGCAGCTTTTATTTCCGGAGGGTGGACAGATTTGAGGGGCAGTAGAGAGGCAGGATGAGCAATCACTCACTCCTTCCCTCCCCTGATAAACATCGGTGGTGGGTGGGCTTGCTGTGGGCTGATTGCTCTCCGCACTTGATGAGTAATTCAGGAGCACGGTGGCTGTCGGTGGAAAGATCCCTTCCGTCCTTCATGCATTGCGGGGATGGTACCGATTGCTTACCGCCCGGGCGCCAGGCTCTCAGGAACGTTGTGCGTGGCACGGAAACTGCTCTCTTCCGTGAAGGTCTACTGGCCAGAGGCCGAACCTTCCCCTTCCCCGGTGAAGTGAGGGAGGAGGCCTTGCAGCCGCCCTGGCCCTGCAGTCGCCCCGATGGTCCGCACGCGGCCACGTTGCCGGGCGTCCTTGGGCAGATGCTGGTCATTTTCCAGCTGCTCCTGGGGAGCTCGGGTCTCCTTGGTTTTCATTTCCCTTTGTCCTTTCCCCGTGGTAATGGTATTAAATGTCTCGAACAGGAGCCTCAGACAGGGCATGTGGGAGTCACCGATGACTCTCAGCAAATAAGGGACCACCTCAGACCCTGGAAACTGCCGTCCCTCCGGCCTGTCCAACCCCACCCTTTAACCTGAGTCCCACAGCGGCACCTCGGGATGGGGATGCCGCTTCCGGTGCAGGCAGCCTCCACGCCTCACCTGAGTAGGAGTGGGGCCGCCCGTCGGCCCTCCCGGAGAGGCGTCTGAGGTCGGCTTGCAGATGCTCATACCGTAAGCCCTCAGGAAGCACCGCAGGTCTGCGAGGTAGTCATACGAAGATTCCCTCTGCAATAATGCTTGGTTGGCAAAAGCAGATCGCTCCAGAGCTGAGTTTAAGTGTTTCTCTTAGTAAAGGAGAGGAATCAGGGGCCAGCATGTGGAAGTCACACGCCCTCCTTGTGCCTTTCTGCGTCTTGAGCAAGGTGTCCATGGCATCAGGAGCCCCGGGCAGCCCCGTCGGATGAATGGGCCTTGCCACGCTGCGGCGATCCTTTGGCACCAGGGCTGGGGAGTGTGTCTGGCCCGGCTGATCACAAGACCCGCCTTTCCGGGCTGTCTGCCGGCAGCTGTGTCACAGGGCGAGTGACTCGGGGCCGACCACAAACCACCATGGACACAAGCAGCATCTTTATCCCAAGTTTGGCGGGCACTCCGGTGTCGCGCGTGAGTCTCTGAACTCCGCGTGGTTTTCAGCAGGAGGGGCCAGGGACGGAGGGTGACAGACGACGGGTGCCCACCAGGGCGTGCGTGGCACAGGTAGCACACGGGGTGCCTCTGGGCACCCTAAAGACACACAGGGAGCTGGGGCCTGTCCCGGCCTGCAGTGCGGTGCTGAGCCAGCAGACGGCCCCGAGCTCCAGCCGGACTGGGCTTGTGCCCTGTGCTTGGTGCTGCGGAATCACGAGACAGAGCTGCCAGGTGAGCGGCTTCCACGGAAACAAGAGGAGATGGGGGACCCAGAAGAGACAACGAGGGGAGCAGCAGCTGCGGGGCCCACAAGGACACAGGACGGACCCACGGGGGGTGCTGGGGGTCCCAGAGGCGGGCGTCCGTCTGCAATGTGAAGGTGTTACTAAAGCCGGAATAGGGAACCCTGCAGAGCTGTCAAGAAAGTGGGGTAACAGGCAGTGCAGGTCTTGAGGGAACCCGCAGCCACGCTGGACCCCGGAGCCGTGCGGCTCCCGCTGTCCCCTGGAGACTGCAGTGGGCTGGGGACTGTGCTCACCCTGCACGTGAGGAAGTGATGGAATCTGCCCCCACGTCGTGGAGACGATCCCGAAGCCGGCATGGCGGAGACGGGGCCACGCCCCCACTCCACTTGCTGTCCGCTCCACAGCCCCGTGACCCTGGACCCAGATTTCCTTGTGCTGTCCCTGCCCCGGCAGCCCGCAGCCACTGCGGCCTCTGGCCGGTCGTCCTTGAGTGGCAGCCCTGCAGGAGGGTCAGGCCATCGGAGTCGTGTGCTCCCTGTGCGTCTCAGATACGGTTTCCTAGAAACAGGCAGCTCCATTTCGGTCCCCAGTGCGGAGCACAGACCCGGTGCTGGGTGCTGCTCACCAGGGCGACCCGGTTCGACCTTCCAGGCGGGCGTGGCACCCGGAGATGCCCCTGCCTCGGACTCGGGGACTGCAGTCGGGACACACCCTGGACGGGCACTGGGGATGGGTCTGATGCCCACATGCCCCACATGTCTGCTGATGTCCTAGCACAGGAGGGGGCAAGATTTGAAATCCCTGCCGGGCCACTGCACTGTCCACTGACAGGTCCAGGACAGCTGGGCCCAGACTTGGAGGCAAATTTCCGTAGCTTTACCTTCACTGTGGGAGGAGCTGGGTATTCACCCCGTGGCAGTCAGAGTGGCCCCTCAAGGCCCCACAGAGTGACCCCATAGAAGCCAGACGTTCCCGGAACACCCTGCGTCGTGGCCCGGGGAAGGTGGACAGTGGGCAGTGTGGTAAGGTTCCCGCGACAGAGGCCGGTGCTGGAAGTCACAGGAGCCCCTGGAAACTCACCCTTCGTTAGGCTCTAGAAGCCACAGTCAGACGTGGAGGGGAGTCAGCGTGGGGCAGGGACCAAGGCAGCTTGTTCAGGCTGTGGTTCCTGTGAGGCCTCACCCCACAGCTCGGGCTCCTGTTCTGGGCGGGTTTGTGGTTCAGCTGCTCCCGGGGCAGCACCTGGCAGGGCCGCCCCCGAGCGTGGGCGACGGTGGGCTCCGCAGAGCGGCACGTTGGCACCCACTGCGGGGCATGTGCGGGAGCCTGGTTGTCCTTCTGCCGTGTCCAGCCGTGGCGTCTGGGTCCTGGTGAGCAGAGGCTGTGCTTGCAGGGCCAGGCAGCCACCGGGTGACCCGTGGTAATTAGGTGTCCAGCAGAGGGGAGTCCTGAGTTTGACCTGCTGTGTATAATCCAGTCCTGTCGGCCAATTTCCTCCTTGAAGATGACCCCCCAGAGATCCCAGATGCCACCACCCCGTTCCTCTGTATTTCGTGGTGTCCATTCCTTTGTATCTGAGAGCCGTGTATGCACAGGTCCATCTCAGCCCAGCAGGAAAAAGCAGACTGAAAGATTACATTCCAAGAGGGAATGGGGCAAGAGGTAAAGTGTGTGTCTAGTGCTGACACCAAAGGAGAGGAGGCCGAGTGAGGGGAGTCCCTGGAGCCAGAGACCCGAATGAATGGGAAGTCAAGTCTGTGAATACACAGGCAGAGCTTTGCAGGCTGACGGGGACAGCATGTGCAAAGGGCCTGTGGCAGGAGGAGCTCAGCACCTCCACACTGAGCAGAGTTGGTGCGGAGGAGACACTGGCAGGAAATGGGATCCAAGAGATGACAGGGGCCCTAGCACCGAGCCTGCAGGCTTCCTAAGCACATCCTGAGAGCTCCTAAGTCTCGGGGTTTAAGTAGAGGCCTGGGAGTGTCTGGCTGCTGATGGAGGGGTGGACTGCGAGGTTAGGGCTGGACAGTGGCAGGCCCTAGGAAGGCGCTGATTACTGTAATTAAGCTGTGATGCTGGCGGCGTGCAGGTGCTGGAAGGGTCAGGCGGAGGGTAAACTGCCCGGGGCGGCGCGTGTACACATGCTTGTGCCCGGCTTTTCAGCTGGTTGAATGGAGCTGTCAAGGACAGAAGTGGGGGGCTGGGGGCAGAGGTTGAGGGAAGCCCAGGAGCTGGATTCGGACCTGGGAAACCGAGGCGCCCCTTTGGCACTGAAGCAGAGCTCTTGGTGCAGGCAGGGTCCAAATCAGGGGTTCAGAGGTCCCTCGGCCCCCAACGGGAACCTGGCCAAGTCCACCTGTGCTGTGAGGGGTGCAGGGTGCCCAGGGAGAGTTTATGGCCCCTGAGGGCTTCTCCCTGCCACACCCCACTCGTTCCTTACACGGAGCTGGGAAGGCAGCTAATTATAGGTTTGCCCCCACTTCACCCCTGGTTTTCAAACACGGCTAATTGTGGCCATCGGGGGCCATGTACACAAATACGAAAACAGCTCGGCGAACCTTCAGGAATTCTGGGAAATGGATCAGCCAACATCGCTTCTCCAATCAAGCAAAGCACAGTCGAGGGCATGGTGCTTGGGGTATGGTGCCCGAGAGGCCCCGGGGCGATAGCTTTGCAAGTCCCGGCCAGCTCATAAATTACATCACTTCGCCTAAGTTTTGAAATCCAGAGCCCTGGCAGGGCAGGCGGAGCCCAGGGAGCGTCGGGGAGAAGCCTGAGGTTCCTGGAAGCACCGTAGCGCGGGCACGCATGGGCTGGGGGTGGGGTGCCAGGAGCAAGGTGGCACCGGTGAAGCCGGGGCGGTGGTGTGGCGAGAGCGAGCGCGGGCGGGGAGGAGCAGCGGCGCAGTTCTCAGCAGGAGAGTGGCCTGACCTCAGAGGGCTCCTGGAAAACCGAGGGCCCCCGAGGGCTGGATGGCAGGAGACTCAAGGACCTGACAACCCCACTGGCAGTGACAGTGAGCTCCAGATCTGGGGAGCAGTGGTCAGCAAGGCGGGCGGCAGAGCCCGTGTATGGTGTACGACGGCTCGGGACAATGGCTCGGTCCTCCTCCGTAGCAGACAGCCCTGGGATTCGCCTCCAGGCCCCACTCGTCTGTGGCTGCCTCACGCACGCGCTGAGCCGTGTCAATCCCCGGTGCCCCGTGGCCCTGGCCGGCAGGGGTCCAGCACTGCCACGCCGGGTCTGTACACAAGGGCAGAGCTGCGCCCATCACCAGGCAGAGTGAGGCCGCGCTCTGGGGCGCTGCCGGGTGCCCGCGATTGCACCCATTCGGACTTGTTTAACCACGTCTCCTGGCCCAGAGCTGGAACCCTGTGAGGGGTTAATGGAAGGGGTGACAAAGGGGCCGGTTCCGCTCTAGTGGGGGGCATGGAGGACCCAGGAGGAAGATCACGCATGGCAGGAACAGCAGCACCCTTGAGCAGGCCCCCATCCCGAATCCTCCCGTATGTTCAGGAGCGTGGCTTTCTGGGTCTTGAGATCAAAGCAAACCCAGGAGCTGGGCTGAGCTCTGGTTCCATGGTGGTCACCCAGCATTCGCCACTGACGTCCGTGCCATGCATCCCGAGCCCCTCCCTTGGCTTGTCATACTCGTTCTTCACATTTATGTGAGCCCAGCTCTTTTGGGTGACGTTCACCCCGCTCTCAGCTCCCGTGCTGTGGGCCAGCTGAGCTGTGCTGCCTGTTCCAATGTTGGACAGCATGGGAAATTCACCACTTGATAATCAGCTCTCAGCTCTTCCTGTTCGCCGTCCACAGGTCCCAAGAAAGGGTCCACCCCACGTCAGTCACCTCCTCCTCCCCCAGTTAGGTCCTGTGTGTCCCCCCTCCAAACCAGCAATCTCCCACGGAATCCTTTTCCACTGGGCGGGGTAACGACACCAAGGTTCAATGCGCCCCAGGGTCAGTGCCTGACTGCCTCTCCCTGAACCACATCACAGACACCTAGCAGCCACCGTGTGGTACATCCATGACAGAGATTCCCGGAGCATGTGGCCAGGGAGCGTCCCTCCATCAGCTCCGCTGCTCCTCCTTCCTGTGCCTGGGAGCTGGTGACGTGGACCACACGGCCCTGTGTTGCCCTCTCGTTGGCAGCCTTCGAAGGGCTGCCAGGGGCTGGAACATAGTCCATGGACCCTGCTGTGCCCAGGAGGAGCAGCTGTGTGTGCTGCAGGCGGGGAGACAGCCCGGGGGGCTGGCATAGTACAACTGAGACTGCACCGTGGTCCCGGCCAGGACAAGCAAAAGAACCCCTGGCTAAAGATGGGCACCTCGTCCTGTAAAGTGCTCTGGAAGCCACGCTCAGGGGGTGTTCTCCTTCTCCCCCTCTTCTCGTTTCAGGGGGAAGCACACTGCCCAGTTCACCCTGCCGTGCAGGGAGCTGCAGCCAGCGTGGAGTGAGGGAGGAGGAGGCATGAGACCTTAGCGCCTGGGCAGGCAGCGGGCGGTCCAGGATGGCGGCCCAGCGGATCCGGGCGGCCAACTCCAGCGGCCTCCCGCGGTGCAAGTCGGAGGGTACCCTGATCGACCTGAGCGAGGGGTTTTCAGAGGCCAGCTTTAGTGACGTCAAAGGTGAGTGACTCCTGCGGCCCCCGGCTGAGTGGGGAGGCACGTACCGCGGATCCTGTCTGCTTCACAGAGCGGCAGCTTCAGGTCCCGTCCAGATCATTGCACTTCGGCTCCCTGAGGCTCCTGGTGCTATAAATCCAGCCCTGGTGCCGGAGCCCTCTGTCTCAGGAGTTGATGTTGGGGGAGGGGGTTTGAGTGCTCCCCTCGGTAATGAAGCCAATCCCGTGAGGAATCTGTATTTTCTCCTGAAGGGTTCTGGTGACAGTGTCTTAGTCACCTTCGTCCTCACTGGAGCTCATTACTGGACATCCATGATTTAAAGGAGGCGAGGTTTCTTTTCTTTCTTTCTTTTTTTTTTTTTTTTTTTTTTTTTTTTTTTTTTTTTTTTTTTACTGAAAAGCAACTGTATTTAATGGTGAAAAACAAAAACAAAACAAATTTTTTACAAGAGCATCAAAATATGAAACAGTGATAAATCTCATCACAAAATTTACAAGACCTATATACAGAAAACTAGAAAACATTACAGAGAAATTGAAGATTTCAAGACCTATCTTTTTAAGCAGAAACAAAAAATGTAATTCGAAAAGCAAAATTGGATCCAAATATCAAATAATAAACATTCTCTTTTTCTTTTCCACTAACTGTCCCAACTAATTTATATATATATACGTAGGTTTTGTTTCAGTTCATCACACCAGTGCAACAATATGATAGTCACGTATGTGACTTATTCAGTTCACTGAGAAGCATATCTTCAGCATACATCCATTTGAGGGCGAAAATGTCTAGTTTTTGTTCTTTATAGCTGAGTAGGATTCCATTACATAGAAATACCACATCTTTTTTATCCATTCCTCAGTTGAGGGGCATTTAGGCTGCTTCCACGATCTAGCAATTATGAATTGGGCAGCTATGAACATGGGTGAACATATATTGCTGTGATGAGATATTTTTAGTTCTTTTGGGAAGATACCCAGAAGGGGAATAGCTGGGTCAAATGGGACCTCCAATCCTCGCTTTTTGAGGAATCTCCACACTGACTTCCACAGTGGTTGCACCAGCCTGCATTCCCACCAACAGTGGAGAAGGGTTCCTTTATGCCCACAGCCCCTCCAGCGTTTGTTACTGGTTGACTTCATAATACTAGCCATTCTTTCTGGGGTGAGGTGGAATCTGAGTGTTACTTTCATTTGCATCTCTCGAATGGCCAGTGCTGTTGAACATTTTTTTATGTATTTATTTACTGTTTGTACTTCTTCATCTGAGAAATGTGTGTTCATCTCGGATGCCCATTTTTGGATTGGGTCTTTAAATCTTGGAGGACTGATTTTTTAAGTTCTTTATAGGTTTTCGATAGTAATCCTTTATCTGAGGGACAGCTGGCAAACAATTTCTCCCACATCGTGGGTAGTCTCCTCACACTGTTGATGGTTTCTCTTGCTGTGCAGAAACTTTTCAATATGATGAGATCCCATTTGTTGTTTCTTTGTGTTAATTCCTGTGCAGTCTGGCTTTTATTCATGAAGTCTTTGCCTACACCAATGTCTGAGGAGAGGTTTCCTTTGGCTCGTAGTTTGTAGAAGTTTCGGTCCCCAGCGGGCTGCCTCTGAGCCAGGATGGTACGACACAGAGACCTGGCAGAGAAGAGCTAGCTGCTCAGGGCATGGCGAACAGGGAGCAGAGAGAGCCAAGGGAGGAGGGAGCCCTGGAGGTAGATAAACCCTTCTAGGCCCCGCCCCCTCCAGACCACACCCACTGAGCCCCGCCTCTTTCACCAGGCCCTGCCTCCTAGCAGCCAGCCAGCTATGGTGCCTGCGCAATCCCAGCAAAAGCCCCCATTACGGGCACATCCAGATATGCGCCTTAATAGACCGGAAGGGACGGGGCGTGGTGGTAGAGAAACCTCAGAGGTAGGAGGGTGTGGGAACCTCCTGAGTTAAAGCACAGCTGAGTGGTGGCGACTTTACCTTCGTGTCCTTAGCCCTTGGCACGAGCTCAGTATGAAATAAATGTTTCTGGAACAAAACTGCAGTTCCCCAGATCGGCTCGTGGCCCTCTGCCCTGTCTGCATAGCACGCTTACATCTTTCTCATCGATTAGTTGCTCCTTCCCGCTGTATCGCTGGCATCTTCCCATTCCCGTTTCTGGCTGAGCCTCACTCTAAGAGACCGGCAGAGAGAACCATGAGTTTCCTGAGATAGCATCAGAGACCATGAGTTGCTGTAAATACCAGGACAGCTTCTTTTTTATAGTCTGGTCATGCGCAACTTTTTCTGTACCCCACGAGTCAGAGACAGTGAGCATGAATTGTGTGGTTTGGGCCAGGGTCCTCAAATGAGGAGCAGGGAGCAGGATTTTACAAAGTACTCACAGTGATGCAGGGAGGGGCCACGCGCTGGTGGAGGGGGTGTCTGAGTCTGAGGCCCACACGGCAAGGGACTTCTGGATGGGCCTGACCTTTGGACTCTGATGCCGAGGTCCAGCAAGTGACCACGCGTCCTCCTGGAACAGACTTCAAGGGGAGAATGTCTCCCAGCCAGAATACCTGCTGTGAAGTCTTCTACCTCCATGAAAGCTTTGCCTGCATGAAACTCAGGCAGAGGAGTAGAAAATGTATTATTCAGTGCACTTCACTTGCTAATACCCAGGGAGTTTTAGTATTAAAATCAAGGTAGCCGAGCATATGGGCAATGCTTCCCTGAATTCATTAAGCTGGGATTCGATTTGGTGGCAGTGCCTGGTGGAGGGCGTGGTCACATCACAGGACACCCCCGTGGGGTCCCCCAGGGGAAGAGGGCTCTTTACCCTCCAACAAGCCCGTCCTTGAGTAGTGATACACAGGACCACTTCTCTTCCAAGGAGAGCGCTTGGAATTTTAAATGAATCCATTCTTATTCTTCAGTCTGGTGAAGCTGAAATGATAATTTGCATGGATACATTTTAGGCTATGCACAAGGCATGCTTCATTGCTTTGAGTTTTTAAATTTCGCAGATAGTACTATAAGGGAATTAATTATTCTGGGGGAGCATGATAGGGATATAACTTTGGAGGGATTCTAACAAGATTTTAATGGCTGACAAGCTTATTTAATTCTCATTTGGTTTCTACTTCTATTTCCGGTCGATGTGTCAAGGAAACAAAGCAGTTACCAGAAACCACGACCAGCCACAGGCGTGGGAGCAAAGGGCCACCTCACCTGGCCCAGTTCCCTTTCCCTCTTCTCCCTCACATCCCTTCTTGGGGCTCGGGAAGCAGCACCCCCGAATGAAAGCCCCTCCGACCCTTTCCTGCCCCCTACCCAGTCTCTTGCTCTTTGAGTCATGGAAACTAGAATTCTGCTTCCCAGAGTGGGTCAGAGAGACCAGGGCTGCTTTCCCCAAGGCTGGCCCTGAGCCCCCAAACCCCACTCTAACCTTATCCGAGGTCCTGGTTCAGAGGGCTGCGCCCCACACAGGGATAGGTGGTGCGCACAGCCAGGGCCCCAGAGGAGCAGGGCAGGCAGCCTGGCTGGGCTCCCCCGCAGGTCCCGGGGCTCGCACCCTTCTCCCCCAGCCTCCTTCCTGCATGGCTGTCCATGCGGATCAAACCCAAGCACAAAGATGGCTTGTTCATCTCAAGTCTTCGGGTCTTGGATCCGAGGGCTTCGAGCCTGAGAAGCTGTGGTTAGCAAATCCTTTAGCCCTGCCTTTCACCGGCTGATCTGCTTGTTGCTGGTGGTTTCAGGGACTTCAGGAGTGGAGCTTGAGAGGGAAAAAGCCGGGCCACCCCACGCTGTCCCCTTTCGCTCGCTTTGATGATAGATTGATTGGTCTCTGCTGCAGTTTTGTGGCTGAGGGCTCCGCCGGGGGGTTCGGCCTCTGTGAGCTCTGTGGTGAGCACGGAGCCTGCCCAGGCTTTCCACGCGCTGGCGGGGCACAGTCACAAGCAAAGTGGGCTCTTTGGGGCTCACGACCCGGCCGGGGAGGAAGAGGAGGCCCGCCCTCCCGCACAGACAGGAATCCGGGAGCCGCCGGAGGAAGGCCCCTTTGTCCCTGCTCTTCTCGGCTGGGCCTCTGTCAGGAACCAGGACAGGTCAGCAGCCGTTCTGCTTGCCACAGGCGCCTTCATCGGGGGGTGACAACCCAAATTCAAGGATAACATGGGCGTTTCCGCCCTGGCTCCAGGGAGTATGCGGAGTAGAGACACAGGTGGGTCTGCCGCGGTGGCAAGATCAAAGTGTCCCGAAAGAATCAGCCAGACCCGTGAGTGTGGGTCCCCCGTGTCCCGGGATGGGGTGCTCTGCCTCAGGGGCTCCAAAAGTCCTGACCCTCAGGTTCCCACAGCTATCTGGGGTCCTGTGTCCTGAGCCCCACTGGGTACATGGTGAGGTGGTTGGCAGCAGTGGAGGAGTCTGGGAGCGGCATGCTGGTGTCATTGCCTTCGGGGAAGTCGGAGGGCAGCGGGTTCAGGAAAGACTTCCCTCCCCACCTCCAGCCGTCCACTGCACAGAACCGAGCATCCACCAGCTAAGCTCACGGGGCAGGAGAGGCCAGGCCGCCGACACACCCAGCAGGACTTTGTCACACACCACTGTCCTCTTATTTCCATCCAATAGAGAACCATTTACAAACTGTCGTCGTTCTGTGGGCCAGACACAGTCCCGAGCCGTCCCGGGTTCCCCGGCCCCACTGGGCGTCCCTGAAAACCACTTGCTGTTTCCCTCCAAATAAGTGTTCTGCGTTCCCATTCTGCTGCTTCTCCTTCAGGACGGGCTGTGTGCATTTCTGAGTCATCTCGGACCACCCCCCAACCTTCCCCTTTTGCACATTAATATACTTGCGTGCCCTTTTTTCTATTTAATCTTTGTTTTTTCCAGCGAGCCTTCAGAGTTGGAGGGGACGTTTCCCATTGCCCCTGCAGTGAGAGCTGTGGAGAAAGGAGGGGTGGAGATGGCTGTTCTCGGGCCCAGTTCCTGAGTCACCACCATGGGCTGAGTCCCCTTGCGCTATACACCTGGTCCGCAGCATTTCAGCCCGTGAAAGATGCTTCTCCATGAAGAGGCACAGGCTCCAGTGGCCACATAGCTCTTCAGGACCTTGAGTATGGCCCAGGTCTTGTGACCCCAGAGCTGGGAGCCGTGGCACCTGGACAGAGGGCTCGGGGTGGCTTCCCGGGAGAGTGGGGTGCACTCTGAGCAGGCGCGTCTCTGTTGCCTCCTGAGTGGAAAGGCCTAGAAACTCCCTGTGTTGCTTCTTAAGACTTTGCCAAGGACTTAGAATTTAGTTTTTGTTATTCCTTTTTAAAGAAAAAAGGAAATGGGCAGGCATGATGCATTTTTTAGGCCAACCAATGTGATAGAATAGAAGAGCCATCAACTTCGTCACACGTTAGAACAGATGAAGGTTGCATTCAACCAAACAGTTATTCTGCTCATTTATATAAGCGACTGGGGAAAAACAGAAGTGTCCTTTCTTTCCCATGCTTGGTCCAGGAAGCCAGGATCTCTGCAGGCAAGGCCTCGGGGAGAGGGACCTCTTTCCATCAGAAGGGACTTTCGTCCCTGAACACTCGTGATGGGGAAGGAGGGAGAACCGGGGGTCTGTGACACTTGCCCTGTGGCTCCAAGCACGTGCCTTTAGGTGGCTCATTTTTACCGTCACCATTGGTGGTAGCAGTCGTAACTTAATGCCGAGAAGCACAAATTGATTTGGTTCATTGTTGAATCAAACTGTAATGTAATCCATGACCCATGGTCCCAGATCCATGCCCAGACTTAAACCACGCGATGGCGTGGGGCACGGGGCCGTCCCTTTCCCTGCTGTGACTCGGAGCACTTAGGACAAGCTGAGAAACACTGAGCTCAGACATCGTTACTCACCTGCAGAATCACTTAGGTGAGGAGCAGGTTGAATTCGGGAGCTTAGGGACTGGGCCTGCTTGTCGAGAAGCTGTGTCCCCATCCTGTGATCTCCATGGGAGGAGGACAGAGAATCGGCTCCCAGCCACCGCGAGACGTATTCGAGGCCTCGTATTACCCAGTCCCCAGCACCATGCAGCGGTGGCTCAACTCCTGACGTCACCGTGTTTTCTAAGAGACTCACGCTCAGCCTTCCTTCCACGTAGGCAGAGTTCTGGGAAGGAGTCAGATAAAGAAAAGGAGATGTTGTGAGCTGGCGATGGCACTCTGGGAGACTGGGCAAGAGGATCACAAGTTTAAGCCCAGCCTGAGCAATTGAATGAGACCCTGTCTCAAAATTTTAAAAATAAAGATGTTCCGAACACAGAGACACATTCACTGTCCCCTGGTGCTGAGCTGTCCTTCTGTGGGTGGTCGACGGGCTCTTCCTGGTCTTTTTGCCTCACCCCACTCATCTGGAGAGTGACCGGGGGCAGGGTGGCGGAGCCCTGCAGTGAGACGGGTCAGCGGCCAGGCGACACTCACCCAGGATTTCTTTCAGATTTGCTTCTCGCTATCAGTCACTTTCCCGGCTGTGTTTCTCAGCCCACTCAGTCCCGAAGCGACCTCACCCCTGTCCCCCTGTGTCTTTCACAGTGCCTTCTCCCAGTGCCTTGCTCGCGGACAGCCCCACCCCTTTCGGAAACGCCAAGGAGGTGATCGCAATCAAGGACTACTGCCCGACCAACTTCACCACCCTGAAGTTCTCCAAGGGCGACCACCTCTACGTGTTGGACGCGTCGGGCGGCGAGTGGTGGTACGCGCACAACACCACCGAGATGGGCTACATCCCCGCCTCCTACGTACAGCCCCTGAACTACCGGAACTCCACCCTGAGCGACAGCGGCATGATCGACAATCTCCCCGACAGCCCAGACGAAGTGGCCAAGGAGCTGGATCTGCTCGGGGGCTGGACAGATGACCAGAAGGAATCAGGCAAAGCCTACAGTAATAACCCCTTCTGGAGTGGGGTCCAGACGAACCCGTTTCTGAATGGGAACCTGCCAGTGGTGGCCGGCTTGGATGAGCTGAACCCCAAAAGTACCGTGGATTTGCTGCTTTTTGACACGGGCACATCCTCGTTCACAGAATCCAGCTCCGCCACCACCAACAGCACTGGCAACATCTTCGATGAGCTCCTGACCACCAGCGGACTCCACGTAGAGCAGCCCGTCAGGCGGGACAACCCTTTCTTCAGAAGCAAGCGCTCCTACAGCCTGTCGGAGCTCTCCGTCCTGCAAGCCAAGTCAGACACGCCCGCCACGTCGAGCTTTTTCACAGGCTTGAAGTCACCCGCCCCCGAGCAATTTCAAAGCCGGGAGGATTTTCGGACTGCATGGCTGAACCACCGGAAGCTGGCCCGATCTTGCCACGACTTGGACCTGCTGGGCCAGAGCCCCGGCTGGGGCCAGACCCAGGCGGTAGAGACGAACATCGTGTGCAAGCTGGATAGCTCCGGGGGCGCCGTGCAGCTGCCGGACACCGGCATCAGCATCCACGTGCCCGAGGGCCACGTGGCCCCCGGGGAGACGCAGCAGATCTCCATGAAGGCCCTGCTGGATCCCCCGCTGGAGCTCAACAGCGACAAGTCCAGCAGCATCAGCCCGGTGCTGGAGGTCAAGCTCAGCACCCTGGAGGTGAACTCCTTCCTCATCCTGGAGATGAAGGTGTCTGCCGAGGTCAAGGGCGACATGTTCAGCAAGAGCACCGTGGGCCTCCAGTGCCTGAGGAGCGACTCCAAGGAGGGGCCGTACGTGCCCATCCCCCTCAGCTACAGCTACGGGGACACGGTCCAGGTGCAGCTGGACAACCTGGAGCCCCGCATGTACCTGGCTATCGTGGCCCACGGCCCCGGCATTCTCTACCCCTCCACCGTGTGGGATTTCATCAATAAGAAGGTCACCGTGGGCCTGTATGGTCCCAAACACATCCACCCGTCCTTCAAGACGGTGGTGACCATCTTCGGGCACGACTGTGCCCCCAAGACCCTCCTGGTCAGTGAGGTCACCCGGCAGGCCCCCAGCCCTGCCCCCGTGGCACTGCAGCTGTGGGGGAAGCACCAGTTCGTCCTGGCCCGGCCCCAGGACCTCAAAGTCTGCGTGTTTTCCAACATGACCAACTACGAGGTCAAGGCCAGCGAGCAGGCCAAAGTGGTGAGGGGCTTCCAGATGAAGCTGGGCAAGGTGAGCCGCCTGATCTTCCCCATCACCTCGCAGAACCCCGGTGAGCTGTCCGACTTCACGCTCAGGGTGCAGGTCAAAGACGACCAGGAGGCCATCCTCACCCAGTTCTGCGTGCAGACGCCGCAGCCGCCCCCCAAAAGTGCCATCAAGCCGTCAGGGCAGAGGAGGTTTCTTAAAAAGAATGAGGTGGGCAAGATCATCCTGTCCCCCTTCGCCACCACCACCACCAAGTACCCCACGTTCCAGGACCGCCCCGTGTCCAGCCTCAAATTTGGCAAGCTGCTGAAGACGGTGGTGCGGCAGAACAAGAACCAGTACCTGCTGGAGTACAAGAAGGGCGACGTGGTGGCCCTGCTCAGCGAGGAGCGGATCCGGCTGCGGGGCCAGCTGTGGACCAAGGAGTGGTACATCGGCTACTGCCAGGGCAAGGTGGGCCTGGTGCACGCCAAGAACGTGCTGGTGGTGGGCAAGGCCCGGCCCAGCCTGTGCGCGGGGCCCGAGCTGAGCACGTCGGTGCTGCTGGAGCAGATGCTGCGGCCCTGCAAGTTCCTCACCTACATCTACGCCTCGGTGCGCACGCTGCTCATGGAGAACGTGAGCAGCTGGCGGGCCTTCGCCGACGCCCTGGGCTACGGCGGCCTGCCGCTCACCTTCTTCTGCCGGGCCGAGCTGGACAGCGAGCCCGAGCGCGTGGCGTCCGTGCTGGAGAAGCTGAAGGAGGACTGCAACAACCCCGACCACAAGGACCGCAAGTCCTTCCAGAAGGAGCTGGTGATGGTGAGTTCGGGCCGGGATCCCGCGGTGGGGGCGCTCGCCCATCCCTCAAGGCAGGCTGGCGGGCATCCGGCTGCCGGGATGGGTCTGGGCCGAGGTGCTGCTGCCTGGCGTCCTGGCGGCCGGCTGGATGGGGCTGGGAGCGCACCCAGGGTGGGAGGTCAGGGCCCCCGAGGAGAGGCGCACTGCGGTCTCGGGGAGCCCTGGGGCTGGGCGGGGGCGGCAGGACCCGCTCTCCTGGCTCTCTGGGAAGCAGATCTCTGTTTGATCAGATGCCCGGCTGGCTCTGTGCAGCCCAGAGCCACACCCAACTTGGACACAAGGCCTCCAGTGGCTCTCTGTGTGCTATGCTTCCCCCAACCTCGTGCTGGCATCTGGGTGACCACGGCCTTAGTGGAGGCAGCACCCCTGGGAACCCGAGTTCTGAGACGGGAGCGGGAAGTGAGTGTCCCACTGCAGGGCCAGCTGGAGGCCTGTCTTCGTCCTGAGCCCTTCCCGTGTCCCATGGAAGCCCAGGCTCTGCTGGTCCCACTCCCCACTTCCCGCACCTCCACACCCACTCTGGGGTCCGTGCTGGTGGGCACCCTCGGGACCCTCTGTCCGTGGCAGAAGCAGGCACAGCCTGTCCATCTACCAGGGGCCCGCCTGGCTCCTGTGGGGAGCCCTTGTGATCAGGTCATGATGCCTTCCGTGTGAGCCCCTGTCCAAGTGGATGAGCTGTGACCAAAGAATACAGTGAATCTTTCCATTTAAAAACCTCATTACAGTAAAAGACACTTTGCCACGCGTCCCTCTCAAAAGCTCCCCTTGCTTTGAGCACACTTACCCGTCGTTCTCGCCACAGTCCGAAGCAGCTCTGGAATCCTCTTTCGTGGGTGTCTTTACTTGTGCCGCTGTGACTGCCTCAGGGTCCTGAATTGATTCAGAACGTTGACCTTTTTCGCTCATCTGGGCTTTGGGGAAGAGCCAGAATTTGCATGGTGCCAGATCCGGTGAGGACACACTGAGGTTTTCGTGAGCTGCCTTTCTGCTGGATGGCGCTAGCAGCGGCATCCACTGCATTTCTGATCACACCTCATAAAGACACTCAGGAAAGAGCCCGTCCAGAAGTGCTCCGGAAAGTGGCGAGAATGGTGGGATCAGCGTGGTTATAGCGAGGGTGGGTATTCTGGAGGGGAGTCGTGGCAGCGTGTCTTCCTCTAGTACATGTTTTTAATTTAAACATTCACCGTACATTCTGATCACACTGCCTCTGTGGGAGGTGAGCCTGGAATGCATCCGAAGCCCACACTGTGCACACCTGTGTGCCCCCAACTGTGTGCCGCCCCGAGCAGAGAGGCAGGCGTGCTGGCCCCTGTGGCACGGTCTCTGCAGAGAGCATGCGTTCCAGCCCAGTGGGGAGCAGGACAGGACCAGGGGTCCCCAGACAGTGGCCATAGAAACACAAAACGCAGGCGCTTGCAGCCAGCAGACATCAGGTCGCCCAGAGTGGGTGATGGGACCGGATGTGGAAGGGAGAACAGTCAGGTCGTCCCAGCGGTTGGGAGTGGAGCAGGGGCAGCTTCTCATGACGCAGGTCCCTTGGCCGTAGTCACCTGCCTGTGGTTCAGAGCATAGCCCCTACCCCGGCCCACCTGCAGGACAGATTCCAAAAGCTTGTGCCAAACCCACGCCGTCCTCGCTGCCCGCGCTGGCTTCCCCATGGGCCCTGGCCAGCGTCCTCAGTCTCCATCGACTGCGGGATGAGGAGTTTTCACGGAACATAAACTGTATTGATCGTTCCCTCTCCGTGGCTGAAGGCACTCACCTCGAGTGGGCAGAGGCGAGGGGCACGGCCGCCGGGCTCCCCTCGCTGGGGGCCGGCAGGGACTCAGGAGGTGGCCTTCGTAGGCTTTTTCTCCCGACTTGTGTTTAAATGATCACTGTTTCCTCCACTCGCCTGTTCGTCTGGGGGATTTCTCGGGGTCCTTGGGTTCCTGAGCTCCAGGGACAGGCTCCTGTGAATGCTTCCAGCCTCCTCTGCCCAGTGGCGGAGGAAATGAAACATTGACGCTGGCTGGACCTCGGCCCTGAGGCGGGGTTGGTTCTGCCACAGTGCAGCGAAACTGGGTCTGCACCCTGGGGTCCCCACTGCAGAACCTGCTGGGAGCAGGCAGCTGCTGTCCCCGCCCTGGACATGCGTCCTTCTCTGGGAGTCTGTGGCCACTGGGCAGTCGGGGTCCAGCACCCTCAGCCACTGCTCCTCTGCCTCTCCAGGTCGGGGTGGGTGGGGGCAGCCGGGATGAGGTGTCGCTGTGGGAATCCCCGCTTGGTGAACTAGGACAGGGAGGGTTGGGGACAGGTACAGTGGGGGGTCAGGGAGTGTCCCCTAGTCCTGGGCTGGTCCTCTCTCCACAGCCATCAGCCTCCTTCCCTGCCCCTTGCGTCCCACGAAGTCTGCCCTCTACCTCACCGCTGGGGACATCCCTGCCTCAGCCTCCACAGGCTCAGTTCCTCCTGCTTGGAGCTGCTGCTGCTGCTGGCCTGGTGTCCCTGTCAGCTGGCCCCAACGTCCCCCCCAGAGGCCTCTCCTGCGGCCCTTGATGCCCCAGCCCAGGGCCCTGGTCACTCTGCTTGGTGTCTCCTGGGCCCGCTCCTCCCGTGTGCTGGGTCTTGTCCCTGCCCCGTGCATGTGCTCTCCCGGGAGACCCGGCGAGTGGGAACCACTGCAGACCCAGCTCCCGGAGACTGGGCGCCCGAGGGTCCAGGCCTGGGCTCGCACCTGGGCCTGAGCGGCCCTTGGTCCCGCCACGCTTCCGTTTTCTGCTTCTGTCCCTGCCAGCAGTTTTTGGTTCCCATTTTTATACCCACAGGGAGCTGCGTGGGGCAGGGTCTCTGCCCGCTCCTCTCACCACGGCGGCTCATGTCCTCGGGAGGGGGCTGGGTAACCCGACAGCTCTGGGAGCTGAGGAGAGGACGCGGATGGGGCTGCAGGGGGTGGCTGGGGGGGTCTCTGCAACTTGAGAGAAACCCGCTCTTCTCTCAGAAGCTCTTGCACCCACAGTTACCTGTGCCTCAGCCAGGGCCCGGGGTCTCTGCAGGAGGCCCCCAGTGGACGGTGCTCCTAGCTGTGCTCTTAGTCCCAGAGAGGAGAGCAGCTGGCAGCGGGGTGTCTGCAGCAACAGGGCCCCAAAGTCCCGGACGGGGTGGAGTGAACTTCCGCAGGATCCGACCGGACCCGCTGTGCTGTCCTAGGATGTAAAAGGCGGGCCCCTGAGGATGCCCTCCCGGGGCACAGCCGTGCCCAGCTGCCCCCTGCGGCTGCTTCCCAGCCACGTCTGCAGGGTTGGGAAGTCACCCGAGGCCGTGTGCCCTCCAGAGCCCCCCATGTTTGCAGTCTGTCTCTGCAGGAATGAGACTTGGTGGCCCTGGCCTGTTGGGGTTCTCTCGGGAGAAGGAGGTCCCACCTGCCATCAGGACTGTGCTGTGTGATTGGGAGTTTCTGGTGCACCTGTGTGTACCCACTGTGCCAGAATTAAAGGGACAGCTGCAGGGGTGGCACCCGCCCAGGTCACCCCCGGGGATCCCGGGAAGCCCGCGGAGGGCTGCAGAGAGCTGCAGAGGGGGAGCCCCGGTGCGAGAGTGCGGGGCGCCTTCGTTTCCGG
The DNA here is from genome assembly GCA_004363535.1 of Dasyprocta punctata. Lineage (NCBI taxonomy): Eukaryota > Metazoa > Chordata > Mammalia > Rodentia > Dasyproctidae > Dasyprocta > Dasyprocta punctata. The sequence continues at coordinate 30,845 of RJWM01004185.1, forward strand.
GTCGGACACTCCGAGCTCTGTTCGTCCGTCTCCAGTGGAACTGTGGCTGCCCTGGCGCGGTCCTTCACCCCCGGGGAGAGAGCAGTTCCTGTCGCCCCGGCTGGGAGTGACTTAAATCAGAAACAGGTGACACTGATGTGTTCTGTTGCCTGAAAAATAAGGCTGCCTTCGAGCCGGCAGCTGGACGCAGGCCCCGGCCTTGGCTTGGTGTGGTTGAGTGACTCGGGGTCAATCCCTGTGGTCACCCCACGTTCCCTCCCAGAGCAGAGGTGGCAGAGGGGACCCTCGGGCACCAAAGGGATTCAAACCCGGCACTGTACCCGGGCACCCCACCTCCAGCCCATGCATGTAAACGTGAACAGAGGGGGCCTGCTCGTTTTCTGAAGCACCAGCCTGGTCATTGTGTTTTCCTAAAACTGTGCCTTTTGAGTATATCAAACTTCAGCTTGAAAGGAATAAGGTGTCGCCCTCGGGAACTGGTGTCTGTTTGGCTTCCTACCTGTGTCATGCGGTGCCCGCAGCATGGGCAGCTCGGCCAGCCTCCGCCTCTGCTGCTGACCACAGGCTGCCCCCGTTTACGGCGGCCGCCTGCTTGGAGCCCATCCTGGCTGACGTGGGGGCCCCACATCTCTCCTCAGCTTCACCCACGAGATGCGGTGGGCTCGGCACCCTGTCCCAGGGGGACAGCAGTGGCAGGTGGCCCCCAGCCCAGCACAACCTCCAGTAGCTGATTGTGTCCGGAAGGGCCTGCACCTCCGCCTCGATGTCCCCCGCGGAGCCGGGTCCCGCCCCGCTCACACTGTGCCTCTCCCTCCACAGGCCTTGCTGAAGATGGACTGCCAGGGCCTGGTGGTCAGGCTCATCCAGGACTTCGTGCTGCTGACCACGGCCGTGGAGGTGGCGCAGCGCTGGAGGGAGCTGGCCGAGAAGCTGGCCAAGGTCTCCAAGCAGCAGATGGACGCGTACGAGTCCCCACACCGCGACCGGAACGGGGTGGTGGACAGCGAGGTGAGCGGTCCCTGGGCTCCCTGGCCCCTAGGGGCGGTAGTGAAAGGCATGCCTTGTTGTAGGGGGTCAGGAGCACAGCCAGGCTCCGGCACCTGGAACCGGACGGGGGACCGGCCCTTCCTTGCTGATTCCCCATGAGAGGCAATAAGGCACAAACAGTGACCGCGCAGGGCCAGGGCCCCGGGGCGCCACACTGGGTCAGCCCCTGCCCTGTTCTCTGGCTTTGGGAAGAACTCTCACCAGGCAGCCTTGTCAGCCTCCATACTGTCACCAAGGGCGCTGGCTGGAAGGTGGCTCAGGCTCACGAGACCCAGGGAGCAGGAGGTCCCAAGAGTGAGGGTGGCCTTTGACGAGAGCCGCGGTGGGAACACGGCAGGGATGGTCAAGGAGCAGGCGTCGGGCTGCGTGGTCATGCACCGCGTGCTGCCTGCTGCTTCCCTGGTCGGTCTCTCTCTCTCTCTCTCTCTCTCTCTCTCTCTCTCTTTCTCTCTCTGTCTCTCTCTGTCTCTCTTTGTGTTTACTTTTCTGTAGAACTAGGGGCTAAACCCAGAACCTTCACACTGAGCTACATCCCCAGCCCTTTTTTAAATTTCGAGACAGAGTTTCCCCAAGTTGCCCCGGCTGGGCTTGAACTTGCTATCCTCCTGCCTCAGCCTCCCAGAGTGTGAAGATTATGGGTGTACCCTGCCAAACCCAGTTTGTTCCCTCTGAAAGCATCGCCAAGTGCGCTCGGTAACCGGAACAGACGTCTCGCCCCCACCTAATCTTTTCCGCTTTGTTTCTGGGCTTCCTGGCCCCACCCCCAGGCCATGTGGAAACCCGCCTATGACTTCTTACTCACTTGGAGCCACCAGGTCGGGGACAGCTACCGGGACGTCATCCAGGAGCTGCACATCGGCCTGGACAAGATGAAGAGCCCCATCACCAGGCGCTGGAAGCACCTCACGGGCACGCTGATCCTCGTCAACTCGCTGGACATCCTGCGGGCGGCCGCCTTCAGCCCCGTGGACCACGATGACTTTGTGATCTGAGCGCGAGCCCTGGACCAGCATGAGCCCCAGCACCCTGTGCGGTTACTGAGAGAGGCACAGCCACCCCGACGGGCCACGGCGTGTGCCCTGGGGACCAGGACCCAGGGTGCTCCGCCACCCCGGCCCGGGTGTTCCTACTGCAGGTTATTGCCAATCAATAGCTTTCTATTTGTTGAAGTGTACATTTCAATTTAAGATCATTTTTAGAAAAAGAAAAAAAAAGAAAAAAAAAAAAAGACAAGGGAGGGGGATGTGTGAAAGGTGTTCTCTAATTTTATAATGGACCATGAAGGTTAAGGAAAAAAACAAACTTAGTAGGCAGACGCTGTCGAGTTTTTGTGTTGTTTAAAGAGCTTTTTAAATTATGTGACGGATGTATATAAGTATTTAAAGGCCGCGGGCGTTCCTGGCCCTCGTCCCACCGTGCGTTTCCGCGCCCAGCCATGTGGACTGCAGACGGTGTGGGCAGGGCGATGCTCAGTGGCCGGGTGCAGTCACACGCGTCCTCCCAGAGAAGGCCAGGTCCCCGGCCTCCCCTGATCTTTCTCATCTTCTTCCTGCTGTCTCCCTGGCCGTCCACGGAACGCGGGAGCTGCGGTGAGGTTTTGAGGGCAGCTAAATCCGCAGCAGCAGCACTGGCGGCAGCGGTGAGCCTGTGTCTGCCTCTAGACGAGAAAGTGGATGGGGCCACTGCCTGTGCGGGGAGTGGGGAGCGAGGAGCGGGGAGCAGGTCCTGCGGCTCCAGGCCACCGTGGGTGCCTCGCTCGGCTGGGGGGGTGTGCAGAGCCATGCCCCCTCCGAGGCAGGACAGAAGCCAGCCCGCCCTCCTCGCCCACGCAGAGGCCCTGGCCGAGGACCTGGCCACGAGCCAGGCCCATTCTCAAACTGCATCCCACCTCCCCCTGGCCCGCCCAGGCCTCCTCGGAACTCAGCCGTAGCAGGGAGACCACTTAAGTCTTCTGCTATCTAAAGTGTTGCCCGTGTTACCTTGAGAGCGTGGTTGCCTTGGTAACCTGTACAGCAAGGGCTCGGTTTGAATTTGCTGTTGATTCTGTAGTCATCCCACGGTTGTGACATCTGAGAAAGGCAGCCTGAGGCTGGACTGGTGACCTCAGTATTGCGCAGGATGCACGTGTTTGTCTGCAGGGGTGTTGGGTCCTTGGGGATCCCCGAATCCTGTGCTCTTGAACTGCTCCTTTGCAGCACATTAATGACTTCGGGGTTCCGTGTGTGTGTGACCCCTCGCTGGGCCCGAGCAGTGTCCTGTAGCTGCTGAGTCAGACACTGAAGACAACCTACGGAGAGCGAAGCGCTGCACGTCCTACTCTGCCCGAGCCGAGGCGTGTGGTCCCTGTCACCACACGGGCTCCCCTAACTCCGCCCCCCCTCCGTTCTGCCCAGAGACTCTCCCTCACCCCTTCCCCAAAGAAGAAACCAGTTGCACCTTAAACCACGGATATTTTTCCTCAGGGGCTTTAAAATAGTTTCCTATGCAACATGTCTTGTAGCACAAATTAAATTCTACAAAAGTTGCAGTAAATTTTATTGGGCTATTTTAACCTGTCGGGTGTGAGTGTGTGTTTTCCATACCCCAGGTTTAATGGAAGCCTGGTGGAAGTCTCTACGCGGAGACCAGTGGCTCCTTCGCAGAAGCAGTTGTCCGGCACAGCCGGTATGACTGCCACTGCTCTGGGAACATGGGTGACGCGGTCACTGGGTCACATTGTCTTGGCCTCACGCACCTGGACCTGGTGGCCCCTACCATGGGACGAGGTTTAGGAACCCTGGGTTGTCTCTGTGTGCGCTGAGTGTTGTCCTTGAGGTACTGATTGCAGCCAGCAGCTGAGACCCTGCCTTGGGAATATAACTACTGGGAGAGAAAAATGGGGTGCAGAAGCTGCTTCTGGAGACCAACCCCAGCTGGAGATGGTGGGGAATGGGGCGCATGGAAAGCCCACTTGAGAAAGTGTCCTTAATCGGAGGCCCAGAGGCTGAGAAGGAAGCAGCGAGACCAGTGACAGGTGTAACTGGGATCTGCGTGTGTGCAGTCCCGCTGCAGGCACGGGCGAGGAGAGGCTGAGCCCCTCGGCATGGCTCCCTCCCCTAGCGAGAGCCCCAGGAGCCGACTCCCTACCCTGTGAATTCCGCTGTCTCGGGTTGGATGGGGAGTGTTAAAGGCCCAGCCCCGGCTGGTGCCACTGCGGGGAGCTGGGAGAACCTTTGAGATGCGAGGTCTGGTGGAAGGAAGTTGGGTCGTGGAGGTGAGAAGTTGGAGGGCGTTGTGAGATAGCATCCCTCCCTCTTTTGGGTCTCCTTTGCCACGTGGCCCTGCCATATTGGACTGCGTGGCCACAGGCCCCATTGGTCTTCAGTTGAAACCTACAAGGCTAAGTCACCATAACCTTTCCTCTTTGCAAGTCACAAGCTGCTTGCCTCAGGTACTGGCTACAAGCACCGGGAAGCGGGCTAACAGCAGCTCTTCCAGCACCCTCTCGCACACACCCGCTTTCATTCTGCAATTGAGGACGTGACTCAGTGGGGTCCCAGCTTCACATAGCTAATGGGGAAGGCAAGGGTTTTAACCCAGGTGGCCTTCACAAAGTGCCACAAACTGGGGGTGGCTTCGAACACTGGAAATAGATTCCCTTGAAGCCATGCAGGCCAAAATTCTGAAATCAAGGTATTACGTGGCCGCCTGTCTCTGTCCAGGGCTTTCTGTCCTTATAAGGGTCATTGGTCATTGGATTCAGCCTGATCTAACACAGACGTCATCTGAACTCAACTGCAAAGCGAAGATCCTGTGTCTGCGTAAGGTCACCTACACAGATAGCAACTGTTAGGTCCTCATCATGTCTTTGGGTCACAGTTAAACTACCCCACTTCCTGCCTTGTTCCAGGAAGTTCAATCAAAACCTACCATCCTTTATTGATACTGATTTGGTATATGGATATTATTGATAATCAACATGGAACATAATGGTGTTTGTAGGTGTGTTCTAGGACCGCCTATTTAGGGGGAAATATTTAGTTGAAAAAAAAATTTGTGCTCTAGTTTCCAGGCCAAAAAACAGATAACTTTGTCCCTGGTAAATTCTTGCTTTGATCTTCCCTCAAAGCATTGTGCCCAGCCAGGAATTGTTTCCTAATCATCCAGCTGGCATCCCCTCCGAGATACCTATCTGCAGGTGGCTGTCACCTGTCATCTCATAGCAGCTCTCAAACTCAGGCTCTTATCTGGCTACCCCTCCCCTCCTGTGGTCACCAGACTCCGGCAGCTTCTGGGTCTCCAGCCATCCCCAGTGCTGTGACCAGACCAGAGCTTTCCTTATCCCTTTACCCTCACCCCCATTCATTCACTCACCCCCACTTCCCGTCCACGTCCTTCTGTCTTCCTCCCCCGTCCATGGCGCGCAGGAGCCCTTCCTGTCCCCGTCTGTGGCCTCTGTCCATCACCTACGGGTTGCACCCTGAGCCCCGATGACAGCAGCTTTGCCTTCGCTCATCCCTGACACTCCAGGGTCTGGTGCACCCCATTTGTTGCATGAAGAAATTGATCCTCCATGTGACAGAAACACCTTCCAAAATCTGAGATGGCTTTGGGTGTTGGCATGGGCAGAAAGGGTTTCAGGCTGTGTTTACTGCCCATATAAAACATAGGTAAAAATGTGTCTACTATAGACAGCTAAGTGAGGTAGAAATACAGGCAGCCAGACAGGGCTGGGCCCTTGAGGGAGTCAAGACAAGTTTAAAAACACTAAAGCTGTGGCCAGCTATGGGTAGAGATGCATCAGCTGGAAACCAGGCCTCAAGATAACAAAAAGACCCAACCTACATACTACTCAAGGGGTGAGATTAGTGAGCTTACCTGGTCTAGATAGGCATCAGTCACCCCAGGGGATAGCCAAGACCCCAGATTCCTCACCTACCTGAGAAGTTCTTTCATCTTTTGATGCCTTCTTCAATGACCTGTTTCCCCACTAGGTCTATGTTACCTAAGCAGCTATACTTAACATCTTACTGGCTAAGGGTAGCCGTAACCCATGTTGTACTCACGTGGGGTTTGCTCTATAAAATTGCCCTACAGAGTGGGGTCCCTATGCTACCCATTCAGGATCCCCACCTGTTCCTCTGACAGGAGCTTTCTGTCTATCAATAAATATATCCTACTCTTTGTTTTGACTATTATAAGGTCACTCAGTCTAAAGCAGCACAGAGGAAATAGCCGGAGAGATAAGGAAGAGGCCTTTAATGCGGAGGCATGGGAGAGCTTTAGGGGTGGGGGAGTGTAAAAGCTTTTGGCTGGGGGAGGAGTTTGAGAGGTAGGCAAAATTAACAGTTGATTTGAAGGAGCATCTGCCTGTGTAAAGCAGGAGACAGAAAGATTTATTGGGGTCTGGGGGTGGAGGCTTGGGGGGTTGTGGAGTCTTGGGATTGGAGAGGGCTTGGTGCATGTGCAAAAGGGAGCAGGAGGTTTATCTCTGGAATGAGAAGGAGAACGCGGAGGTTACTCTTGGAGAGCTAAGTTGTTTCTCTGGGTCAGGTACCAAGTTAGGGGGGTGTCATGTTACAGACAACTAAGCCCCAGGGTAGCAGAATCTATCACTCTTAACCTCCATTGTTCCTAGAATTCTTGGATTTTTAGAGAACATGAACTCAGCGTATCAGACATCTAACAGATTAGGAGTTATGATATTTCTGTTCTACCATGTGTGGAGATTCTGGTATCGTCCCTGTGACATGTCCACTAAGGAATGCATCAAAACTAGCTTAGATTTTGAGAGGTCAAAGAGGCATTACAGAGCTGGCGCTCAGTGAAGTGCGTACCAAGCATGATCACATTTCTTAATGATTCGTTCTCTGGCACCAGAGAGATGTTTTCAGTTTAGTCTGTGATTTATGCAGCAATAAAATTTGGTTTTATACAAAACAGATTGACATGAACTGACTGAACTCTCTTTTGCCATAGCAAAACGCTTTAGCTATCTGATGCAGGCTGTAAATACCTCAGAATTATGTGAAGGCATAAAATAAAACCTGGGAGAACAAAGAAAAGCAGTCCTAGATATTTAAAAATTGTGATGCAGGAATATGTGTGCTCCATCATGTATTAACTCAAAAAACCTTGTAATAAATCTTATATTCTCCAGAAACTGTATATGACAAGCATTTAGAAATCTGCAAAAATATTAACACATACTAAAATATGTGAGAATTCACAGGGCTGTCTTCGGCCTTAGAGAGATTGCTCACCTGCATGCATTCTCGAAGGAAATGCTAACGCTCAGTTAGATGTTAATGAAAATAAAAAGATGCAATTTTCCTACACGGAGACACACTCATCCTAAGGAAGTGGCTCTCCCAGACTTGCTGTTCATGGTGTTTTAGTATTTCCTGCTCCATCCTAGGGAGAATGATATTTTTAAATCTTTGCTCCTCTGATTTAATATTTTACCTAATGGAGAGGAAAAATCTAAAGAAGTTAGCTGGTTGTGCCTGTGATGTTTTAGGTATTTAAAGTCATTTTTCTTAATTTTTCATTCCAGTTGGTTTACTTTCTTGTAAAACTGTGTACTAATGAAGATAGACGATGTAGATGATAGATGATAGATAGATAGATAGATAGATAGATAGATAGATAGATAGATGATAGATCGATAGATGACAGAAAACAGACATAGACAGCTATGGATATCGATGTATATTGTAATCTTCAATGTGTTTTTCATTTTGGGGAGCAGAAAGAGACTGAGGGTACAGCACACACCCCAGGAAGCTACAGGCAGACGGACACATCAGTGTGTGTCCATGAATGCCCGTTGTGGGCACATGTGTGGCCCAAGAGACGTCCACAGAGAAAGAGCTGACCCCGGGCCACCTGAACTTCACCTAGTTGGGAAGTTCACCCACAGGAGCACAGACCCGCACCCTGTTGGCAGGGTGGGCCAAGCAAGCAGCAGAGCAGGAGGAGGGAGCCCACGGCGGGTGACAGGAGACAGCAGGGCACAGAGACCACCCCAGGGGGGCCTGAGAGGGAGGGCGAGGTGCTTTTTAGTGATACAGTTGACTGAACATTTCCTGTTTGCTTGGCCCTGTTCTAGGCCCAGGGACCCTCTGTGCCAGGGGTAGTGAAGCCACAGATTCAACTAAACACAACAGTATCCTGGGAGAAAAATCACATCTGGTGATTTTTGGTATGGTCAGACTTGTATAGTCATTCTTCCCTGCACTACAATGTGACAACTGTTTACATAGCATTTACATTGCGTTGTACATAATCAAGAGGATTTGAAGTATCCTAGTTGACATGGGTACATTATATGCAAATACTGTGCCATCTTAGAAGGGACCTGAGCACCCTCAGATTTTGGAATCCTCAAGGGTCCTGGACTCAGTCTCCCACAGATACTAAGAGATGGGTGTGCAGAGGGTATTTGGAAAACCCCCACATGCTTGGAAATTACCCAACATATTGTTAATCTCCAGGTCAAAAAATAAGTTTCAAGATAAATTTGAATACTAGAGTAAAACTGAATATCAATATATTAAAGTTATAGGATGCAATGACAGTCATGCTCACAGTGAAATTTATAGCATTAAAAGTATTTATGTTGTGCATGAAATGTGAGGTGTCCTCAAACCAACTCTTCCCTCTGGTGAACAGTTGTGGTTTAGAGAAGTTGGGGTTGAAGGTGCTTAAAAAAGGTCAAAGGGTAGGGGGAAGGAAGTGCTACTGTATGAAACTGTTCCCTCAAAAATTCAGGTGTTGAAACTTAGTGGCCAATTTTGGGGTATTAAGAAGTGAGCTTTTAAGAGATATAAAGACTCCTCCCTCAAGGCCCTGGTGAACAATGTTAGAGGCCTTTGTAACATTTGGTTAGCATGGCTTCCACCATGTGAAGACAGTGTTCATCCCCTCTCGAAGACACAGTGTTCATGGCGCCATCTTGAAAACAGAGACCAGACTCTCACCAGGCATGGAATTTGTTGGTGCCTTGACCTTAAACTTCCAGTCTTTAGAATTGTAAGGAACAAATTTTTGTTCTTTGTAAGTTGCCCACTCTTGGGTATTTTGTCAGAGCAGCCCAAGCAGATCGCAGGGGAAGCTGGGTCCATGGTGAACAACCGCCAATGTCAGAATCCACTTCTGAAAGTTTGCTCAGGGGGAGGAGGCTTTGCGGCTCTTGGAGAAGAGCCTGGGTTAGCCCAAAGGCACCTGGGGATGGGGAGAGTAGGGCAAATGTGGGGAGCAGGAGGAGCACTAACTCCATCTGCCTTTGATTGGGCAGGAGCAGAGTTGCTAGTTGGACAGGTGGCTGGTGGCCTCTGAAAATGTGGCTGAGCCTCAGGACCAGAGGCCCCAGGTGTCAGCAGATGACTGAACCAGGAAGTGTGAAAAGAGGGTGAGAGGCTGTGGCTGGGGAGGAAAGCTGTGCAGGATGTGGATGGGGGAGGAGGGGAGCAAATCTAGGACTTTGGCTCTAATTGGAAGGATTTAAAGAGCAGCTGTAAGACTCCGGACCTGAGTGCCCAACCTTTGAGAGGCCAGAGAAATACTGTAGACCCCTGGGCAGCATCTGCATGGCATTTTCCCCTCCCATCTCCCCCCACCATCTTACTGGCCACTGGGATTCTGAGAAGGCCACCTTTCCTGTCCTCTGGCTCTCCAGGGCTGCTGCCTTAGTCCCAGCCTCCACCTCTGCCCCTACCACTGCACCTCCAGTCCTGTCTGTCCACCCATCCCCCACATGGTCAGTGGTCAGGTCTCCTGAAACATCAACTCATGTCCCTCTCTGCTCACCTTCTGCCTCCAGCAGCCCCCTTTCTCCAGCAGATGAGTCAATGCCCCCAGTGCAGCTGCAGGTTATCACTGGCCAGTGAGGCTTCCTTAGAGACACAAGAGAGACAGACGGGGCAGTGTGCTGGGGTTTTCATGAACGCACACTTAGGCAGATGGAGCAGCCAGTCCTGATGCTGAGATTAAGCCCTTCCTTCCTTTTTAAGGACTAAAACAGCCTCTATTTTGACGACAGTAGACTGTGGAGAGGTGGCAGTTGTTTCAATGACTTTCTTGGCAGAGTGGCAACAAACACAGACACATCCTCTGGGAAGACTTGGCTGTGAACCACAGAAAGACACAAGTCGCCATGACCTCTTCCTGTGACCCTCTACCACTGTGACCATTTCTACTACACCACTCCCCTCTCTGTGAGGGTTGCCGTGGTCATACCTTCTGGGCACTTTGTGCTCTGGGAACACTTGAAAAATCTGGAACACTCAGTACACAAACTGACAGCTTCTCTTGCAGCTAGATACATGTGTGTCACCAGCCTCCACCAGTGTGGGCAGCCTCCACCGTGGGGTGCCCTGACTCTGGGGTCAGCAGCTTGTAGAAGGAGATGAGGGTCTTAGCAGAAGCACCCAACTTTCAGGACAGCAGTGGTCACAGGTTTGAGCTCCAGGCCCTGCAGTGGCATCAGTGAGCTACCATGGCTGTGGCAATGTGCCCTGGTGCTTGGTGGACACTGCAGTTGTATTTCTCCAGAGGATAACTCCGGACACTTCCTGACAGCTTAGGGCGGTGGGGAGGACTTCATCCCCTAGTCCTCTGTGAATTTACCAATGATCCTGTCAGTTCTTTCTGTGGTGAATCGATCACTATAGTACATACCCTTGCTGACCCATTTAGGGTGCAGTTGTGAAAATCAGGCTCCTCTGGGGTCTTCTTGGACTCCCATCTGGGGTAAAGTCCCTCCCTTTGATTTTCATAGCCCTCTACCCTTGCCACCATGATGCCCTGAGTTTGTGCCCCACAGGTTTGCTTGCTTGGTGTACCCCAGACTGGGAACTGGGCAAGGAGACCAGGTAAACTCAAACTCACATTCGGTCAGCTCTTGGATGAGCAACAAGTGACCTCAGTCTGCAATTCTTTTGGGTAAACAGAGGCCAGCCAGGGTATTGGTGCTCAAATCACTTTTTATGTACCTAGTGGTACTCTTTGTTTTATTGTAAACAAAGGCAAGTTTTGTGAGGAAAATTAGAAAGTTTTCCAAGAAGTTCTATATCTGCTCATTTTAGCTCACGGGTCTTCCTAATATAATGTTGCATATGTTTAGCTCAGTTGAATTTTACACTTTGGAATAGCAAGTACTTGCTTTGCTTTTCACACACCCACATGTGTTTTTGCACCCAGAGTGCAAAATCAGCTCCCTGCCCAATGTGTCGATCATCCCACCTAGGTGCAAATAGCAGATGTGGGTAGCTGCAGACCCAGGTGACCAAGTCTCCCCTCCCCCTAGACAGTTGCCCTGATGCCCAAGCCAGACAGGAAGTGGGAGGATGGGGCAGGTGGTTGCCTGGCAACTCCAGGATCACCATATCCTTCCATCTGGGAGAGAAGAGATCTAGAGAACTGAATCTCTTTCAGTTTTGACTCTGAGCTTGTTTGGAACCAATGAGCACAGAATGAGCAACTGCTAGTAAAATCCATGGTGCCAACTTGTCAGGATAACAACCGGTAACGTTAAAATATCCAAGTCTGACCCGGTGTGATGAGAAGTGTGTGGATGCGGACTCTGCAGAATTTGTCACGATGTAAGTATGCATTTAAAAAACCTACTAGGAAAACCAGATTACTGTTCTCTGAGGCATTTTGCACAACAGCTTTACATATTCCCAATTATCACATCTTCTACAGGATGGATGAGTTGAGAAATGAAAGGCAGAAAAGGTGATGAATATGTACTGAGAGACTCCGGGCACTTGACCTAGTTAAGAATAATGCACTTGGACTCTGGAGATTTAAGTGTATTTCCCAGGGTCTGGGAGACAGCTCTCATCTTTCAAATATTAAGTTTGTACACAACACAAAGAAATGCACTTTTGGCTGGTGCCATTCAGGCTACTCAAAGTTAGCAAATGAAGAATAAATGTGTTTTGCATTCAGAAAGTCAAACCCAGGTACAAGTGACTCCGGTTTGAGACATGCATGTAACAGATTTCAAAAGTCTGCTTAAAATATTAGTGGAGAGCTTTGGTGTTGGTGGGCAGTTTTCTCTCTCTCTTTCTCTCAATGAAAGAACTTGAATTGTGCTCTCATTTAGTGTCATTATTAGCGTTATTTTCAAAATGTCTTTCAAGTATAATCATTTTCCTTGCATTACTCAAGTTTTGATAATGCTTTGTCTGACTTGGGTACTTTGCAAGTCAATTCGATCACAACAGAACTTTCTTTGAAATATAATTATCATCGTGGGTTTCATATTCTCATATATTTTTGTTCATTCACAGTTCTGAGAGGAGGAGGACTTGGGTGTTGGCCTTGCAATCTGGAGGAAATAAAAGAATTATAATAAGATTTTTTTTTAAAAAAGGTAACTTGAGTGACTACTGACCTGTTTCTTTAAATGTAGTCTAGGGATTGCTTGAGCGAGACCCACTAAGGGGATACATTACAATGCAGGTCACAAGGCCTTGTCAGCCATATTGAATCAAATGCTTGTGGAGCCCAGGAATCTGTGTTTAGCAAGCTTTCTGTCTGACTCGTAGGCGCCCTGATGCGTGAAGAAGGTTCATTTTGGATTTGTGGTAAGACGCTAGACAGATAGGAAATAACTTTCTGGACCAGAGGAGAGGTGTGGATTCTGGTTAGCGGCCCCTACCATTGTAGCAGCGCTGGCTGCAAACTTCCCCCTGCTGCCGTCCTGCCCTCTCGCACTGACCTCCTGCTGAGTGTAATTAAAATCCAGGCCATTGTTTTCCTGAGTCTTCCCTGAAACAACGGTGTCATTGCTGGGTGTCATTGCTGGGACGGCTGCTGCTACCCAGCTGGAAGCCTGGACCAAAGCCCCATGCCTAGCAACAGACCCACCTCTCTGCCCCTCTGTCCCTGCCTAGTAAGATGTCAGAGAGATTGATGTCCCTCGCTGGACAGTTCCAGGCCAAGACAGGGGCTCACCCAGCAGAATGCACTCAGAGATTCATGTCCACGGCTCTTGGGAGGACAGAGGCCACCTGTCCCCATGGAAAGGGCCTTACAACAGATGCACAGCTCCTACCCTCAGGCCCTGCAAGCCCCCGTAGGGCACCATCCTGCATGCTGGGCAGCCACAGCGGCCTCTGTGAGTTCCCAGGCAGTGGTGGAGGCAAGGGAGATTTCTTGGGTGTCTGCATGTCTGCACCAGGGGTCTCCCCAGCCCGAGTCCTGTACCCAGGCACCTCAGACACTTCCTTAGTACCTGCGATCATCAGAGTCCTCACACTGAAGAGCAGGCTGGATGCTGACCCCTCTGCTCCCGGGCATCCCGATGCACAGTTACTCTTACCAGTCGTGTTTCATAGACGAGAAAGGGAGACACAGCGGGTAAGGACTTTTCCAGGGAGGCTCGTGTTGGGGCACAGCCCCGCTGTGTCCTTCCCTGCCGCGACCAACAGGAGGTTTTTCTGTGAATCAAGAGCCCCAGAAGAGGAGCCTGGAAGTGCTGGATGGCGGAGCGCTTGCCTAGTAGGCCTGCCAGTGGGCCCTGGGTTCGAGTCCCAGCATCAGGAGACCTTGGGGCCCAGGAAGTAGAGAAAATGAAGACAGGTGTAATTCAAAGCGATCGTCAGAAGAAATGTAACATCCGACTTTGGGATGTGTTAGGAGAAGATGAGAAGAGAAGGGTCCGGGTTTAATTTCCTTTGGTCAGTCGGGTTCATTAGTTCCTCCTCCCTGGACGGCCAGCACAGGGACGGCGTGGAGGCCTGTGAGCCCAGAGTGATTTCAAACCCGGCCACGACATACATGTCCATCCAGACTGTTAAATAAACCACAGCACACTAGCATGCTGGACACCGTGAAGCTATTAAAGGGGAAAAGGTGGGTCTGTAATTACAGGTGGACACAGATCTCTGAGATACAGGGAAGGGAGAAAACGGAAGTGAGCATAAAATTTCTCATTTGTGAGCCAGGTGCAGTAGTGCACAGCTGCTCACCCCAGCACTCTAGGAAGCTGAGGCAAGAAGACTGTGAGTTCAAGCCCAGCCTGGACAACTTAATGACTTAGCAACACCCTGTTCTTAATATTTTCAAAAACGCAGGGGTTGAGGATGTTGTTCAGCATTTGAAGCCCTGGGTTCAATCCCAGTACTGCAAAAAACCCAAAATTTTAAAATCTCATTTATATTAAAAGAAAAAATCACGTAATACAAGAAGCATATCCAGAATAACACTGAAAAAACTTGATCCTGGGCCTAGCGGTCAGCATTCTGAGGGGACACTCATTCCCCGAGGGTCCTTTTCTGCTGTTCAGTTTCCCACTCTGAATCGCCATTGCTTTCATAACTCTATATATATTTTTTGCTGCAGTTCGTAATTTATGAAATGGGAGCAATTTGGAATTGGTTGTAAGCACCCAGGGAATAAAACACGAATACCTAATTTGCAAAATTAAAAATCAAACAAGTACTTATTTTACATGTTATTAATCAACAAAGTGGGCCTATAGCAGCTGCTAATCAAAACGGATTGCGGACACCTAGAAAAAGATTTATTTCCCAGCAAGGGCCAGGGGATGGGTTACTGGGGCTCTAAGAATAAAACCCTCAGACAGATGCTTTGATGTTTACATTTTGGTTTGTGCTTCTTCTCAGGAAGCCATGCAGAGTGTTTTCATAGGTCGCCACACCGGCTTGTGACCCACGAAAGCTTGACAGCTGGCCTGGAGGCTGGGGAAAAGCGACTTTCCGATTCCCAGCTGCAAAGAGCACTAGAGAGGGGCCAGCAGTGCACAGGGAGCTGTGTTTCAGCGAGGGTGTGGGGCTCCAGGGTCAGGGCCACTGCCGCACCGACCTGCACCTGCTGGGGGCTGCACTCCTCTCTCCTCTCCAGAGCCTCTGTGATGGATTCAGCAGACACTTTGCACAGGAGCTGGGTGGAGGAGGGCTTCCTCTTTCTCTGTGAAGGAGGTGTCCCGAGGAGCTGACTGATTCCACGGGTGAGTGGCTGGAGTTAGGGGACCAGGCTTTGCTCTCCCCACACGGCCACCCTGAGAGTGTGGCTTTGTCCTGCCCTTGACACTGTGGTGGCACCTTGGGGAATCAACCCAATTTTCCAGACAGGAGTTACAGAAGAGGGCAAGGTCAAGAGAGTCCATGCACTGAGTTTGTCTGTCTCCCCCCACCCTCACCCCATGCTTGGTCTTTGGGGATTGAACCCTAGGCATTCACCCTGAGCCACATCTCCAGGACATCCACATGAGTCTGGGTCTCACTAAGTGGCCCAGGTTGGGCTCAAAGTTGCGATCCTCCTGTCTCAGCCTCCCGGAGTGCTGAGATTACACAGTGCACCACCACACAGGGTTCTCTTTACAAGGCAAATAAACTCAGCAGAATTCTGCTGCATTTCAGCAGCCTCGCCCTGGTTATTTGAGACCCTGGGGTGGGGAGGGAAACCCAGTACTTGGCTGGTGTTGATGAGTGCCCATATGCCACGGGGGGCCGTATTAGCTCAGAAAAGGCAGGGGCTGGCGATGAGCGCAGGGGCCCCAAGTGGTGTCCACCTGCTGTCACCCTGTGCAGGCCTCTGCTTCCCTCCAGGAGCGGAGAGCATGGGTAAGAGGATGGGTTGGGCTGAAAACCTGCCTTAGCCCCGCAGGCGCTGGTGCTGGCAGGGCTCAGAACCCCTGGACCACCGCTGGAATCGCAGGTGAATGTAGTTACGCAATTCTTAATGACTGGTACTCAAGTCTAACTCTCATAAAACCGCGAGGTCACTGTGAAGGAATCCTGATAAAAACAAACTGCATTTTATTTATTTTATGTTTATTTACTATGGAGATGGGAGTCTTCCTGTGTTGTCCTATTTTGTCTCAAACTCCCAGGCCCTAATGCTCCTCCCTGGTGCTGGGACTACAGATGCACCCGCCATGCAAATGCAAACTGCTCTTTCATGATACTACTGAGATACATGAGCCAATAAAATAGTAACTGTGCTTATTCCTTGGAGACGCAGTGCAAGTTCCTGCCGTGGGCATAAGCATCGCTGCCCACCTGGCCCAAGGGCAGGGCTCTGCCCGCCCCAGCACCACAGCCATACAGCGTTGCCTTTTATCCGAGGCTTCTGGACACCACTAGGACCCACAGTGACATGGACAGGGATCTCCTGACCAGGGACACTGAGCTCAGCTCAGCTGGGGAGGAGCTGGCCCACCCTTGAGGAGGTGGAAGGAAGCAGGAGGAAACAGGAAGTATGGAGGAAGTGTGAGTCTTGCATGTGACCAAACAAGTGTTTAAGGCACAGTGTGACTGTGGTCATGGCAATCGGTGTCCACTTAGAGTTCAAGGCTGAGGGAATAAGGCCGATGGTTATTCCACGATGTCACCAATTCTAACAGAAATCTCCTCACTCTGTAACGACCGCGAGCCATCTGCGGTCCCACCTGATGCTGTCACCTGCCCCACGCCTGAACATCTCAAGGTCCACTCTGCGCCAGTCAAACCGCCACTGAACTTCTAGGTTGGGACACCCGTCTGTGAGGGGTATTTTGCTAGGAAACTGGTGCAAAGTGACATTTCTCAAAGGTCAGGAGCTCACTAACGGATGGTACTCTTTCACCAGAAACTATTTTGAATATAAACTTAAAAGCCTTCTCTCCTTTGAAAATCTCCCAAGTTCTTTACGCTAATTCCAGATTTTCGATTTGAAAAGCTTGTGTTTGAAAGAGAAGCCACTGGATGGAAAGGATAGTCTTTAAACGTCCTCTTCCTTATTACAGTAGAATCGCTGTCCTAAACACGGCAGAAGTTGTCTAGATCAGCATTTAATGTACGAAGAAGACACTGTGGAGTATATCCTTGCCCAAACACCAGGAACCTATGAAAAAGAATAACAAATATTTCCTTTGTTTCCAAAAGAGAAAACTCAAAATATGTGAATGTCTGCTCAGCCTTTTATTAGAAATGATTAGACAATGGTTTTGTATCATAGTCTCTGTTTTATGATTATACAAGTTGGTAATTTTTAAATTATTCAGGGTACCTTTGTGTTTTCCATACATCTACAGGAATCACTGGGAAGTATTTCAAGTGCAGAATTATCAGTCCTGGGAATTATCAGTCCTTTCATTGAGGTTCTGGGGGTAAACTGAAATCCGTGTTTCCTTAGTATATTCTTTGCTTATCACAGCTCAGTGATATCTCACACGTGGAGTATTCCTGTCCTTCAGCTCCTCAGAGCGTACGGCAACATCCTACCAACAGCCCGCCAATCTTCAGAATGTCCCTGTGGGAGCTGTGTCAAAAAGTTAAAGAGATATCCAGTAAGAAATGCTGGGATGGGGGCCAGGGATTGGGACCCTAACCATGGCGGTAGGGAGAGAGGGAGGGTAGGGAGAGAGGGAGGGCAGGGAGGGTAGACGCTACCCAACCCGGAACTGGAGCAGAGCTCCGTGTTTATTTTGCCGAACTTGTTGTAGATCTCAGAGCATTCTGAGAAATCGTGGAGTGAGACCTCCCCGGATAGCCGGGGTATTCAGGGCAGAGCTCGGAAAGGTCACACGTTGGTTGCGCTGTGCTGAGTCAAATCTGCTCTGCACCTGGCCTAAGAAAACCTTTCAAATAAGTCTCAGCAAGGTCAGTCTGAGTCAAACATGGTATAGGTCCTAGCACAGAAAGCTGCATCCCTCCAAGAGGAAGACAGCAGGATCTAGACACGCACAATACGTAATATGCAGCATTGCATATCTGATACATTCTATAGCAAATCCAGGTTACTTGGATAGAAGTATAGATCAGGGCACCTGTGACTCACAGCCAGGACAACGATCAGCCACAGAAAAAACAGAAGTGACGCGGACGTTGGAGAAAAGATAGATGCGGCAGGGGAGGGCTTTAACACGTTTGTTTCAAGCGTGCATTGATTCTTTTCCTCAAATTAATGTACTGACACTGAATCTCAACAAGACAGAACTCAGAGGAGAGGCCTTGGGGAGCTGACTCGGGTGACAGCGGGATTGTCGTGAATAGGATTGGTGCCGGGTTAGAGGCCATGGGAGGGACCGGGAGAGAACAGCAGCTAGAGCCAAGAAGTGGCCCTCACAAGGGGCCACGCTGCCTGCGCCTCCATCCTGGGCTTCCCGCCTCCTGCTGTAGCAGAAATAAGCATCTGTTTTGATAAGTGACATAAGTGATTGGCATTTTTTTATAGCAGCCCAAACAGATTGAGACAATGCCAAGAAGTTCAAGGAAAGTAACGCAATGAGGAAAGAAACAGGAGATAAAACCAAAGGGACATCTAGAGCTAGCAAATAGGGCACAGTGGCACCACCAGTTCAGGAACTGAATTCCTTCCACGGTGCTGGGGAAGATGGACCCGGTCGTGTTTGTCACCCAGTGCGGAGTTCACAAATGAAAACAAAATTTTGCCAAATGCTTCTGTTTCCAAACCAAATTGTTAGAGAACAGAAGCATTTGTGAACCAAGGTACGACTGTATCTGGAAGTTATCGATTCACCAGGCGAGTTATGAACAGATTAGACATTTGGGAAAATAAGATTTGTGAGTCTAGAGATACCATGATAGTAGCTACCCAGTCTGAGACCAGGAAATCTTGGGCAGGAAAGAATGGAGACGGGGGTTAGTGACCTACACCCAGGGCAGGGCCACATGGTCCGATGTCCGCATCATCAGAGTCTGACAAAAGCATGGGAGTTGAGGGCAGAAGGATCTGCAATACAGTGATGGCTGCGAATGGGGGAAAATCTCCACCAGACGCGCATCCGACCGAGGGTTAATATCTAGAACACACGAAGAACTTCACTCTAAAAGGACAAATAATCCATTTTTAAAAACAGACAGGTGAACTGGATAGATACCTTTCAAAAGAAGAAATACAAGTGGTCAATAATTATATGAAAAAACAACAACCAACATCTTCAGGCGTCAGGGAAATGCAAATGGAAACTACGTGGAGATTCCATCTCACACCGTCAGACGAAAACGATAAACACCAGCGAAGATGCAGGGAAAGGAACTCTTGTACACTGTCGGTGGGAATACAGATGACTAAGCCACCATGGGAATCAGCATGGAGTTTCCTCAAAGTACTAAAAACAGGGTTCCCATTTGTCCCAGCTGGCCCACTCCTTGGTACCTACGCAGAGGCAGTGAAGCTAGCGTACTCTGAAGAAACCTCCCTACCCGTGTTCGCTGCGGAGCAATTCACAGTGGCCAAGGTGTGAAACCAGCCCAGGTGCCTCTCAATGGATGGACAGGATAGAGAAAGGGTGGCTCCTGTGTACACTGGGGCATCACTCTGCCCAAAAGAAGAATGAAATCATGTCATTGGTGGGAAAATGGATGCAGCTAGAGGTGATGGAACTCAGGCTCAAAAAAACAGGCATCTTTCATTCTCCCTAATATGTGGATGTGGGATCTAGAAAGACGACGGGGAAGCAGAAGGAGACTGTCAGGCCAGAGGAAGAAGTGCAAGGAGACGCAGCCTGCGGAGGATAATGAAGACACGGAGGTGATCAAAATACGTGCATGAGTGACAATGCCACGGTGAATACCGATTTTTGTAAAATTAATACACGCTATTTAAAATACGTACAGGGGAACTAACCATCTTTTAAAAGTACTTGAGGAAATATGCCTGAGGTATTTCCAATTTTTTTGAAATTCCCACATGCAAGACACTCGATGAATGTGACTCATGATAAACAATGGAAATCACACCAAGATCTACACATCTACACTATCCAGCCTTCAAGGTGGCGATAAAGAGGAATTCTTGAAAGCGGTCAGAGAAATTAGTTGCAGTAGATTAGAAACTAAGAATGCCACCAGCAAAGTAAGATTGATTGCTTGAACGTTTGGAAACTCACCACTGTAATTCACCAGATTTACAGGATAAAGGATCAAAAAAGCACTTGACAAAATTTAAAAAGCCCATTCAAGGGTATAGTTCAGTCTATTTTACCAGTCGACCTGCCCCTGCCGTGTAAACTAGCCACATGGTCAAGATATCTGACAATTTCATCTTCCCAGAAGAAGTCTGCTTGGCCATTTGCAATGGATCCCATTTCTGTCCTCCGACAGCAGCCAGTTCAGCGTTACCATTCTAAAATTTTATGGAAAAGGAATCATGATATTTGCTCAGCCTAAAGGTGTTTGGTTTCCTCCCTGTTGCTGAGCGCATGAGTAGATTCTTTTTCCTTCTAATTGTTCAGTACTGTCCGGTGGCATGGATACACTGCACCGTGTTTATCTGTGTGCCAGGTGACCGACATTCAGAATGTTTCCATGGAACGTGGGGTACGCTGCTGTGAACCTTCACGAGTAAGGATTTGGGGGACAGATGCTTTCATTCTGTTAGATTAAACACTAAGGGTATGATAGCTGGGTGAAGTTGTTTATCTCACCCCATTTTCCTGATCGTCTTACGTACATGCTGTCCAGACCAAGTATCGGTCACTTGAAATGTGGTAGCCTCCCAATTACCAGGTCAGTGTCTGTCACGAGTCACTTAGTGAGAATTTGTAAAATACAACAAAAAAATTCTGTTTTCCCTACTCTCTGCTCAGTAGCACAATCAACACAGAGCAGTTCAGGGGTCCCTGGTCACAAAAAATGGGATTTCTTCCCACCCAACCAGTCCTGTCACTGACACGGGCAGAACATCCTCAAATTTCACTTTGTTCAGACACTTCTGAGAAGTGGTGTCGGCTCCCACAGGTGGAAGGGTCGTCCTACAGGGCTGCCCCTCCCTTCAGATGCCAGTTGAAGCAGATTGTGGACTGTGCTCCTGATCGACCAGAAAAAATTTGAACTCCCATAACCTTCCCTTCTGGCTCAGTTCATTCATTATATTTGCTGGCTTATCATAAGGGTCCAGAAGGATCACATGGGCTGGGTCCACAGGGAGAGTGAGGTGCTTCTCTCTTCTCAAGAAACCTGCTGGGTCCCACAGCCTGGAAACCCCACAGACCCTGTCCTTTGGGGTTCTACAGGCAGCTCCTTAAATAGGCTCAATGAACTAAGTTATTGGCCAATGATTAACTGAACCTTCAGCCCCATCCCTCCCAGGAGGTTGGAATTAGAGATGAACATCTTAGGGATTTAGGGGTGCCTCAGTCGCTTCTGTACCCCAAACCCATTCTGCAGCTTCCTAGGGCAGCTAGCTACTACCCATACACTCAGCATGGCAAAGACGCTGCGATCACTCCGGACCCCCAAAGCCTTAGGAGCTGTGTCAGGGACTGCGGCTGAAGACGGAATATGGAATTCCCATTGTCACACTTGGTTCTGAGAGACAGAAGCCCATTCAAGCAGCTGGGCCAGGAAAGGTTTACAGCACCCATAGACAGAAGGCAACTTATGCTAAAAATCAGGAAATTCCGCAAGGACTCGGGAAAGACTGATCACAGGGCTGGGAAGCAACCAAGAACCAGGCAGCCACGACCTTCACTGTGCCTAGTGGCCAGTCATCTCTGCTGCCCCTCCTTCATCCTTCCTCACTGCAGAGCCCAATTCTGCCTGCTCACCCCTGGCGCAGGGTTCTGCTCTAACCATCCCGGGGTGGTGGGGGGCCCCTCCAATCAACAGAAGTCTCCTACTTCCTCTCTGTTGATGGTTCAGACTTGGTGGCCACAAGCTTTGGGAAAATTCACCTGACAGGCTCAGCTTTAGCGTGTGCTGTCATCCCTGATTCAGTTGTAGCGTGTGTGTGTGTGCATGTGTGTGTGTGAGCATGTGTGTGTGTGTGCATGTGTGTGTGTGTATGTGTGTGTGCTGAGGAAGGGATGGGTCCACATGGTACAAGGTTTGTGCAGGTGGGCTGTGAACAGAACACTAGAAAGGAGTGTGGTGGGCCATGGAAGAGGTACTGGACACTTCTAGAAAACCCCACAGAGCACCAGCCCTTCCTGGCAGCTGCTGTGTGGTAGCCGACTGCCTCCCGGGTGCCAGGAGAGCAATTTGACTCATTAATAATATAATCAAGCCTGCACATAACCAATTATTGAAAAAGTGAGCAATTCAAATTTGATTGCATAGAAAGCTCATCGCAAAACACAGGCATGAAGAAAGATTCTCATCTCTGGGGAAATAACTGAATAAATCCCCCATACATCCCTGACTGATATTGGGGTTATACTCATTTCAATCCTGCGTTTCCATCACCTTCTGAAAGACTCACAGATATTTTGGGCATGTTCATTTTTATGTCTGTTAACATTTAGGACACAGTTTACCCACTGAGGTACCTAGTTCAGTGGATTTTAATAGATTCTCAGATATCTACAACCATCTGTACAGCCAGTTTTAGAGCATTTTCACCCCAAAAGAAAGTCCCGAAAGCTTCAGCTGTCACACTCTGCCCCTGGAGGCTTCTTCCCCAGCTACAGAAAGCTACTCATCTGCTCTTGTCTCCATAGCAGTGTCCTGGACATTTCATACAGATAGAATCACATTGGATGTGATCTTCTGTGATTGGCTTCTTTCACTTTCTGTAATGTTAGTGTATGTCAGTGCTTCATTTCTTCTTAAGGGTGAAGTCTTCCATTGCTTGGTGTTGCAGTCAGGGTTTGCAGGGAAAACAATTTAACACACGACACATAATTTATAGGATTATTGTATAATAGTCACCCAAAGCGTCAAACACAAAAAGTGCAGGGAATCTGTCCACACACTAAAGACTGCAAAGAATCCAGCTGAGGGCCCAGATCTCACAGCAACGCCCTGCGTAAGTCCAGCTGAAGATCTAGAGCCCACGACAATGTCTCAGGCAAGTTTGTTTCATGGTTCTGCACTGGGAAAGCCCAAACGTTTGCGGTGGAAACTAGAAAGTCTGTGCCTGCAGGATGAAGGATCTGCGCCAGCAGGCTGAGGGGTCTGCACTGGACCCAGGGAGCGATGCTCAAGGTAAGGACCAGAGCTCTCTCAAACTCAGCAACGATGAGGTCCCGAGCTTCTCCGACGATGAGAACAGACAAGTTCGTATCAGGAAGCCAGCATGACAAGCTTCTCCAGGAGACTGAACAGCACACATCTTCCCTTCCAGAGCCAGGAAGCAATGCTCAAAGTAAGGACCTGAGCTCCCCCAAAGTGAACCACAGCCATCCTCAGTGACAGCGAGGTCCCAAGCTCCTCTGATGATGAGAACAGCCAACTTCATGTCAGGAAAGAAGCTCAACAAGCTCCTCCAGGAGAGCCCACAACAACAGGAGAACCAACACCACCACTTCTTCCTCTCCAGTTCTCCTTTTTATGCTGTTGGCAACAAACCTCAGGTGGGCTTTCCACACCCGCACCACACCGATTCAGTTCAGCTGGGTGTCACAGGGTGACCAGCAGTTGTCCATCTACCACACTAAGTTTCCTTTGTTCATTGACCCATCTGTGGATACTTGAGTTGCTCCCACCTTTTGGATCTCAGAAAAATGCTGCTATGAGCATGGATGTGTATGTGTCTCTAGGAAACCCTGGATTCTGTTCTTTTGGGGAGATACTCAGAGGTGGAATGGTTGGATCATACAGTAAATGTATTTTTAGTTTTATGGGGAATCACCTGATTATTTCCTACAGCAACTCTACCATTTTCCTTTCCCATTAGCACATGCTCATCACCACCCTCATGCACAAGGGCTCCAGCTTCTGTGCATCTTTGCCAACACTTGCTATTATCTGACTTTTTGCTTCTAGCCACCCTAGTGAGTATGGAGGGGCCAGGGATTTAGCTCAGTGGCGTACTGCCTGCCTGGAAAGGTCCTGGGTTCAATTCCCGGTACCAAAAAACTCCCCCAAAACAAGAAAAAACAAAGACCACAATCTAGTGGGTATGGAGTAATATTTCTTTGCAGTTTAGAAGACTCATAGATATTTTAAACTGGTTGTATCCAAGTGGAACCATCTTTTTCCTCTCAAAACCACCTCCACCTCTTGCTTTTCTTAAGGGCATCAGAACTCTCCCAAATACTTTGCTTGATTCCGACACCCTGAGCTAGCGCTGCTCTTGCCTCACTGGATGGTCAGTTAAATTTAAAAATTCTGTACTACGTATCTCATTATTTCCCCTCAATTACAATACATACTCACTGCAGCACATTTGCAAAAGTATAGACAGAAATTTGAGATCACCTAGAGGAAACAAATATTAAACATACTCTGGAAGTGTTACTGCTGTCTGTATAAACATCAGGTGTGTAATTTGCATATAACTCCTCTGTCTTCCTATTCCCTGAAAAAGGTGACCCTGAAGTATGAGCTATATGATTCCCAGAACCCTCTGTGGACAGAGCCCAAGTTGCCGTCAGCCTGCTTTGCTGGATACTGTCCCTGGCTTTGCTTCCTTCTAGCCTAAGACCGACCCTCCTTCCTGTACCTGCTTTGTCTGGTGGAAGTACACCCTGATGCTTCTCTCTCACACGAAGCTGCTTCTCAGAACCTGCTTCCAGGGAACTTAATTTAAGTCCTTGCCACACATTTGTGAGCCCAGGAGAACTATCATTTTTATCTTTTAATGGGAAAAAATTCAAACTTACACAAAACAGTAGAAATAATATACTGCATGTCAACTTCTTTTCACCCACTCCAACAGTTACCCAATTCTATTATTTGTGTTTCATCACTTTTCCTAAAACTGTTTTCATTTGGAGATGAGAGGGGAGCATTTAGAACAAATCCCAGATGTCGTATCATTTTTATCACAAGCTTTCCAGTATTTACTTGTAAAATATGAGTGATGAAAGTTTATACACACACAGTACCACCATTGTGCCTGAAAGACCAGCAATAATTCTTTAATATTATCTGCTAACCAACCTACCTTCATGTTTTCCTGATTTTCTCAAGTGTCCCTTTATTGTTCATTTGCTCTACTCATTGTTTCAGCTGTTATGTCCTTCAGTTGTCTTGTGAGCTCAGCAGCCCCATCTCCTCTTCCAGCTTTTCCATGCTGGTTGTTCATTAGAAACAGTCTGATTGTTTTCGGTATCATTGGTCCCACCCCTGGATTGGGCTGGTGGGAAGGCTGGGAGTCATTAAGGCTCGCTTCTGTCCCACGGATGTCCTGGGGATGGACAACTGGGTACAGAAGTTTGTGCCACTCAGGTTCAGGTCCACCCTGCAGACAGGACCCCCGCACAGGTGGTGCTGGGACCTTCCTGCTGCCCGTGGTCAGGAGACGTGTGATATCTGGTTGTCCCACCTTTGGGAATTGTACTAGTCAGATATTTTCCACCCTAATAAAATCCTTAGCTCAGGCCACTTGTGAAGGAAAGGGGGATGATTTAAATCAGTTTTGGAGGTGCAAAGGCGATGACTGGTGGCCCCCTTGGTCCGTCTCCTGGTGAGGGCAGTAGACGATGGTGGTGTAGCTCATGGCAGGGGCACATGGAGGGGCAGGTGGTCACATCTCAAACAGAGGCACGGAAGAGAGGTCAGAGTGGTGGGCCCCAGCTTGCTCCTTGTGTAACATGCCTCTTAGGAGAACTGCCAATGGGGTCGCACAAGACTGGCTCTGCGCCCAGTGACCTGGGGGCTTCCCATGGGCTCTACCACCAGTGCCGCTCTGGGAACCAAACCTTCAATCACAATACACCCTAGTGGGACACAAACCATATTCAAGCCAAAAAAAATGGCATTAAATGGATGAGAGGGATCGAGCGCTGTCAACCTGCCTTTTCTGTGGCATGGGCTCCTGCCCACTTTTCACCTCATGGGTTTGGCCTTCCTTACAACTTTAAGATAGCTTTGCCAACTGGATAACTGAGAAACAAAATCTGTTCCTCCTCTTCTTCCTCCTCTTCCTCCTTTCCTCCTCCTTCTCTTCCCATCCAGCCCAGTAGACTGTCTGGTGCAGGAATCACTCCTCGGAACTGTCCCCACAAGCCTTGCTCTAGGTAGGTACGACAGGTCTGGCTCCACTTCTGGCTCCCTGCCGAGAGGTCTGCTGCCCACCCAAGTCAAGATCAGTACCTTTGAAGCCACCACTGGTGCAAGAGAGTTGCTGAAATTCAACCCCGTGAACCAGCCAAAGGCCATCAGGTCAACACCAATATTGCAGGCAGAGAAAGTTTAGAAACAACAGTAAGTCTGTTCATTCCTCTTCACCTTTTACACCCTCTCCCTGGGGCACAGCAATGAATTTGTGAGGGCCAGCACAGAGCAATCTTGGGGACAGATTCTGTCCTGAATCAAAGTGTCCCTTCCTCTCCCACCTGGCTCACTGGCTTGGGGCAGCCATCTGTGTGGATCTCAGCATGAGCACGGGCCAGCCTGCCAGCCAGAACATGTGGTTTTTAACCACCCACAATCTTAAGAACTCACAAGAGTCCTGCAAGAACTGCATTAATCTCCTCTGATGACCTAACTACCCCACTCTAGGCCCCTTCTCCTACATGTCCCACTACCTGTACACCACAACCCCAGGTCCAAGCCTCCAGCATATGAAGCTATGGAGGACACATTCAAGCCATACCCAAACCCTAGCACTACTCTTCTTTCTACATGACCAGGCTCAAATTGCTGGATCCGGCTTGTGTCCTATAAGGGGGATGGCTACGGGCACTAAGACTTCAGTTTTCCAGGCTGGGCTGCTGCCAGCCTACCTCCACTCCCTAGGGGCTGTCCCTCATGACTCCAGGATGTCGGTGCCAATCCCTTGTCATCTGTGGTTTTTAAAAATGTGACATACCACTGGTCTCATCCTGATGTACATTTTATGCATCCTGCTCTTGAATCTAGAAGGGTCATGACAACTTCAGCCAGTGGAGTATGACTTCTGAAGTCATGACCAAACCATATCACCTCTGCCTTGTTCACTGGGATGTTCTGCCACTTGGTCTTCAAGTCATGAATGCAACACGAGCAGTCTGAGGCAGCCATACTCCGAGGAAGCCCAAGCTATGTGAGGAAGCCATGTGGAAGCACCCAGGTCAGCAGTCTGTGTGAGTTCAGCCTGGAAATCAACCCAGTGTAGGCACTGACCATGAGAGAACAATGTTATGGTCTAAATATGAAGTGTTCCCTAAGCACTCATGTACTGATGGCTTGATTCCCAAGGCAACTGTGCTCAGCGCAGAGCCCAGGGATGTGAGTGGGTCATGAGGATGCCTACCTCACTGATGGATGGACCCCTCCATGAGTTTGTGGCTCACAGGCTATGAGGGGATGGGGCCTGGTCAGAGAAAGAAGATCACTTGGGGTGGATCTTTGACAGGTGCATCTTGTCCCTGGTCACTTTCCCTCCCTCTCTGCCTCTTTTATGATGGAGGCTTCTGAGGGTGCCGGGACTCTCTGTAGCTCCTGCACCCAAAAACCTGATCCCCAGCCACAGACCAGGCCCCGATCCAGCGCGTGGAGCTAGCGGGTCTTCCTGCTCGTTTGTAAGAATCTGTCATGCTATTTCAAGCTTTGTTCAGGTGCTGCCTGGCACCTGCTCCGTCCCCATCTCCAGCTGACCCTTCTTGTCCCTCCCTCCAGCCTTTGCCTGGACATTTCAAAAGGAACTCACCCATCCATCCACTTCTGTTTGGACTGGTCTTCCTTAGGTGCCCAGTTTCCACCAAGCCCCCAAAGGCTGCTTTGGTCCCCAGGACATGGGGTCCTGACACTCTCCAAAATCCCTGTCTGCCCTCAGAGGGGCATCGGAGGAGACAGAACTCTTGCCAGACCCAGACTCCAACTCAGGACCAAACTGAGCCACAGTGTGATGTGCAGGGTTTTTCCTTTTCTCCTACACTGGGGATTGAACACTGGACCTTCACATTGAGCCAAATCCCTGGCCCTTTAAAAATTTTTTTTTTATTTTGAGACAAGACTCAGCTCACTAAATTGTCCAGGTGGGACTTAAACTTGCAGTCTTCCTGTCCCAGCCTCCCAGAGCGCTGGGATTACAAGCATGCTACATTTGACTCCATTCACAGTTTTACTCTCCTCCGAATCCTCGTACCTTCTGAGACCTGCGGAGTCACCCACTTGCGAGGCAGCGCCTCCTCCATGGCCGCACACCCATGCCTGCCACTCCTTTGAGAATGTCCCTCCGGGCCGTCCTGGTGACATGCGCCTCCTCCGCACTGCGTCTCCTGCCCAGGAGCCTGCCAAGTGGGGGCTGGGCTTGGCCTCAGCCTCACCCTGCCCTGGCACAGTGACCACTCCTTGGGCAGCACAGAGTTGGGCAGTGGTCTCCGTGCCCCACCGCCTACACCTCCCAGAGTACTCTGTGCAGATCCGGGGCCCCCAGAGCTGCTCCCCCTTCTAACTGCAAGCAGCTGGCTGAGGGATGGCAGAGATTTCTTAGGGCTCGAAGGCCAGTTGCTGTCCTTCCTGGGTCCTGCCCCACACCCTTTCCCAGGCCAGTGAGGGGGCTGTGGCCCATGGAGAGGGCAGGACCAGGGCTGCGCACTGGGTTTCCCTCCATTGTCTGGACAATAAGAAGCAGAAGAGAGCCCTAGACGAAGCAGAGAGACCCTCAGCGCCATCCTCGTGGAGTCCGTGAGTTTCCTGGAAGCTTGCATCTCCAACTGCGCGGGAGGAAGTTGAGAACCAGGCTGAGGGCCCCGGGCTCCTGGGCAGTGAATGACAAGAGGCCAGGGGACAAAAGCTCATGCTGAAGGACGGAGCACCTGGGGACCCTCATACTTGGCCTGAGCTTGCCTTCAAAATCCGTTTTGCTTGTGGCATAGGAGACTCCATCCCCTCCACTCCCACAGCCAAAGGAGACAGCAGTTTCCTGGGCAACCACAGAAACATCTCCGGAGAGCGGTTATATTGTTTTGAAGTGTTTTGAAATCTTATCAATGGTTTCCAGGGAAACGTGGCATGATGAATAGAGGCCTCACTAGGTGAGCTGAAGAAGCAGTAGAGAGACTGCAGTTCATGCTCAGGACGCGAGGATCGGTCTGTATGCGAAGGCAGAAAGTGTCTTTCACTCACGCCTGATGCTTTGATTCTCGGGCTGTGCGGCTTTGTGCCCGCTAGCTCCTCAGGGAGGTCAGCATTATTTGAATCTCAATGGAAGAAATTACGGAATTTGTGGATCTCACAGGAATCAAAGCATTCATTCATATCATGCTTTGCACAGCAGGAAAACAAAGGTGTAAAGCAGCCACCAAGCAGCCAACTTGGGTCAGGTTTGCTTATCAAACAAACCCAGCAGGGTGTCTGTCCCTGGGGACTGGGTAATGATAAGCACGCACAGTGGGAAAGGGCCAGGATGACCACCTGTTGGCCGCCCTGTTGTGCTCTGTCCTGCTCACCAATCCAACCCCCACCCCCCCGCAAGTCTGTCCACTCAATACTGAGATCGCCACGGTTTGGGTATAGGGTGTCCCCAAAGCTTGCACTGTCACCCTGTAGGTGACAGTCTTGAGGTGGCGAAGCCTGGCAGAAGGTATTAGGTCACGTGGTCTCCGTCTGCACGCATGCATTAGTTCTGTCTCCTGGGTCTGGGTAGTTCCAGAAGGAATAGGTTATTGTCATGGAGCCCAGCAGCCCCCCAAATCTCTTCCAGTGTGGCCTCTCCATGGGGTGCTATCTGCCACAAGGACCACACCAGAGCTGACCTGAACTGTGAGCCTCTTTTCTGTAGAAAGTACCCTGCCTTGGGAATTTCGTCAGAGCAGCACACAGCCCATTGACACAGGATTTTATTTTTGTAGTATTTTTTAATCTGTGGAAATCATCGCATGTTTTTGTTTTCCTTTAGCCGGTGATGTTTTTCTTTCCTTGGGTGACTCTAACCCCATCCAGGGCTCATCTCTGTCTTGGTTTATGGTAGGCGTATTTATGAGGCCTCTCTAGCTTTCTGAAGATTGCTCAATGGAAAATGATGGAAAATCTCAGTCCCAACATCTCTGAGTCCAGTCAATTTTACATCACTTGCCTCTCTTGGGCAAGGTCATCTCTTTAACTGAAATAAAATTTGCATTTTACTATCCTGAATAATATTTTCCAATGTCATGAAGCTTCATACATGGTCTCTGTAAAGTAACTCACTTCTATTTTATTTTTAAAAAGGCTAGAAGCAGAAATGGGTGAACCTAACTGTGTATCACTTTGATATTATACCCACCCAAGCAATATAGGAACTCAAGTGGTTAACTTGGTGACCCTTCTGCTGGGATATATTTTTAAGGCAAAGGAGCCAAAAAGGAATATTCAGATTTGCTTCATAGCTTGGTTTTCAGAGGTGGCATTGGTGTAGTAGTTACAGAACTCTTCTGTGAGTAAAGCCACACATTGGCAGTGCCAGTTTTTGGAGTGGGGAGAGAGAGAAAAGCCAATACGGGGTGTGGGGATGCCAGTCAGAACCCCACTGGTGTTAGCAGGGAGGCAGAGACATCTCGCAAATTCATGATTTTAAAAAGCTGTACTTTGAAATCTCTGTCCATGGAGAAGGTCCTGAATCTGTGACACCAGCAGTAGCCAACACATCAGGCACCCAGATTTTGGCTTCTAAATACAGATCTCCACCAAAGAGAAAAACAGCCAAGCCTGGCCAGGGCAGGGGCACCATAGGCTGAGCCTGGAGTGTTTTATGGTCTCAGTGAGGAGGAAGCATCCACCCAAAGACGTGGAGGCACGTGAGAAGGGCTGGTGTGGGGGCCTCCTGCTACCCAAATGTGGGGCCATTTGAGTGTATTTCTAAATCCAAATAGGACGGAAAAGAAGAAAATGTGGGAGAAATTCATCTTTATGGAATAGCTAATTAATAGGGGAGAAATGAGAGAATTAGGAAAATCACCACTTCAGGACCATCAAGGAAGCAGTCATCTACTGAGGTGAGGTCAGTGGGTACCAGGCTGTTGGGGACAGGATATTCACACAGTCACAAAACGCCCCCCACAGACTGCGTCCCAAGGGGAAAGGTGTGTCCTCAGGGGTAACTTGACACAGCCCTGTGGTCTCCTGAGCCTCTGGCTGGGATACACAGACCCACCCAGGCACAATTCCTGCTGAACACTTTGTCCTCGGGTCCATCATGAGAAAACACGGACAAACTCAAGTCAAGGTACAGGAGAGTGAAAGAGAGATGCTCCTGGCCTGGACGCTCTGTAAATATTAACCACAAAAGATGCCAAAGCTCAGACTGTTTGAGACCCGAGAAGATGAGGGAGGCCCAGCCACGGAACACATAGGACACCATTCGTGATGGGTGCAGACCCTGGACTCCGAAGCCCATGAGGGGCATGGTGAGCTTCGAGTAGGGATGGAACATTAAGTATCAGTGTTATTAAATGACGTGGGTGGGAGAGTGACATCATGGTTCTGTAAGAAAACGTCCTGATTCTTAGGATGCGAGAGTGAAGTGTCAGGATTCCTGCAGCTTCCAAACACTTCATTGCAAGGTCTCATTGTTCAGAAGTGTGTGTGTGTGTGTGTGTGTGTGTGTGTGTGTGTCTGGCTAAACAATATATATGATATGCTGTATAGATGCAGTAGACATCATATGCATATATAATGTACATATGTTCACCCGTGTGTATGATGCACACAGATATACACATACCCATGCATAACATAATCTATATGCATTACATATAGTTGATGTTATAAGACATGTGTTTATATATCACAAACTGCGCTTATATATGTGATGAAATATGAATATATACAAAGTGTGATTTTAAAAAGCTGGTGAGTGCTATTACTGAATGCCATCTAACGGAAATGCAGGCTGGTAATGACGCGTGACAAATTTCACCTTGTTTGGTACAGTGAGCCGGTAGAGAGCTCCGTGCTAGAGGAGCGTTTTAAAGTGTGCGGTAAATCGGGGATCACAAAGCACATTGCACCGGAGTGGTGGGACCGTGCCACTTTTTAAAGAGTCCAGTTTTTGAAGAAAGGTCATCAAGGGAGATGAAACTTGAGTCTACAGATCCTGAGACCAGGGTTCAGAGTTCCCAGTGCAAATCCCCAGTTCTCCTCATGAGTAAAAAGTGCGTCAAGAAGGATCCAGCGTGAAGGTTATGTGGGTTGGGTCTGACCTTGGGGGAACTGTGTGAACTGAATTTGCACCCAGTGAACGTGGGATATTACAAGGGCTCATTTGAGAATTTAAGAAACGGCGCAAGTGAAAAACAGTCTGAGAAATGAGCAAATAGCTTCATCCTCCCTCTTGACAATGTCCCCAGCCACACATCACTTCTAGTACGGAGATTTCCATCCATTAAAAGCAAGGCAGTGCGTCCTCACCCTCCTCATCCAGCAGATCTGTTACCGTGTGACTTCTGGCTCTTCCCCAAGGTCAAAATGACCATGAAAGGTCAATGTTTTGAGTCAGTTCAGGACACCGAGGCAATTAAAGACACTCAGGAAAGAGGCCAGAGAGAGCTGCTTCAGAAAGCAGCCAGTACCATGATATCAGTGTGTACAGTCTGGGTAGAGAATTTTGAGAGGGAGTTGTGTCTTTCATAGTAATAAATTTTTTTTTAAAATTTGAGCATTCACTTAGATTCACCATATTTTTACGACCCCTCCTACATACGTATGAATATGTGTTTCTTTTACCGTGGGGGTGCCCAGGGGCAGCTGCCCCCAAGGCCCGCTTCCCCTGGTGCTCAGTAAAAGTGGGTGCTGAACCATTACTGTAAAATAACGGCTGGCCCTCTTTCTAGTTCTTTCTGTTAAGATCTATGTTTTTGCTTTGCCGCCTGTGTTTCTTCTCCCTGTTATTTTTACTGGCAGTGCAAATAAAATTTTCAATAAATGCCAATTCGTTTGACAGGCAGATGCCTAATACACTCAGGAGTTGGGGCTGAAAATGGATAAATCTGCATGAGGGGGAAAAGTAGGCAGCGCGTGACAGCGTGTTAGGAGAAAACTGCTTTGGGAATACACAGGATGTAAAGTGTGGCCCTGGCCACACTCGGGCATGGTGGCCTTGAGATGACTCCCGTCTGGCATGGGGTCCTCACAACCCTGTCTCGGGCTGGGCGGGGCTGGGGTCCGAGAGCTGTGTTGTCAGAGTTGTGCCATCCAGGGACGCCTTCACCCCAATCTACATGGGACTTTGGTGGAGACGAAATACAAAATACCCAGCAGGTGCAAGTCAATTATTAAAAGTCAGCTCTGGGAAACTGGACATCTGTAGATAGAAAAAGAAAACAGTCAAATAGATCCTACAGGTAAATATAAAACGGGAGGCCATAAACTTTCTGATTGAGTGGAGGAGGAGAGGTTGGGACCTGGGAGAGGTACAGAGGTCTCGCGTTCCGCACTCAAGGACGAGCGAGGAAGGGGAAGGTGGACCAAGCAGACCGCATCAAAATCAAGCACTGCACATGTGGTGGTGCACGCCTGTAATTCCAGCACTCAGGAAGCTGAGGCGGGAGGATTGTATCGAGTTCAAGGCCAGCCTGAGCTACACAGCAAGACCTTGTCTCAAAACAACAACAACAAAGCTAGCTACAGACTGCAGGAAATATTTGCAACCCAGGAAACTGACAAAGGACTGCAGCCAGAATATATTCTCAAAATTCATTAGTAAAAGCAAACAGCTTGATTAGAAAATGCTCCTAAGAAGGGAACAGGTGTTTCACAGTGGAGGAGGAGGGTGTGCAGAGGGCAGATAAACACATGAAAGACATCTGCGACCAAAAACAAAAAAAAAGCGTGCTGAGACAGGAGACACAGTTTGCCAGAAGAGTGGAAATAGGAAAGGACAACTCCGATCCTGGCAGAGGGGTGAACCTGGATCGCTCGTCAGCATGGACACTGCCGCTGCCCTGGCAGAGCCTGCAGGGCGTTTATCACAGAACTAAACGCGCTGGTCACAGGGCCCAGTGGTCCCACTATAGGCCATTTACCCCGGAGTTATGGTTTGTTTGGACACAAACACATCTCTGTGACAGACCTAGTGGTAGTCCCAGCATTTTGGGAGGCTGAGGCAGGAGAACCACAAGTCTGAGTCCTATCTGGGAAATTTAGTAAGACTTTGTGTCAAAATAAAAATTATAAAGAGCTGGGGATACAGTTCAGTGTGAAGGCCCAAGATTTAGTTCTCAGTACTGCAAAAGAAAGAAAGAATGAAAGAAAGAAAGGAGAAAAGAAAAGAAAAGAAAAGAAAGGTCTCCATAAATGTTCGTTGTAGATTGATTCAGTGTAACACAAAACTGGGGACAACGGGAAACATTCCCCACTGGTGAATGTTCATTGTGGTATATCTGTACATGAAGTACTACTCACCACTAAAAAAGCAATAAACTGTGAATATGCAATGTGGCTTTCTGAGGGTTGTGTGACATGAGTCCGTTAGTGATCCCAGAAATGGCAGAGTTACAGAGACAGAGAGCAGATCAGCAATTGTCAGAGCCCAGTGATGGTGTGAGGGGAGATAGGTGGCCACGAGTGCTGTCTGAGGGTCTCTGTGATCGGATCATCCTGTGTCTTGACCTGAGTGGTCGTATGTGTCTGCACATGTCATCAAGTTGCACAGAAGTAAGCACACACGTGCGTGCGCGCACACACACACACACACACACACCTGCCTGCATTCCCCAAATGACACCCTTGTAATTTGAGGCAGCAGGGTAACATGTGCAAGCCCAGCCTGGGGACATAGCTCAGTGTGAAACACTACCTTCAATCCCAGTTTCATTTTCTTAGGGCTGCTGTAATAAATGCCCACAAACTAGGTAGCACAACGCAGCAGGAGTTTATTCTCCTCTGGTTCCACAGACCACAGCCTGCAGCCACGGTACCAGCTGCCGCCCTGCTGCCCCGGAAGCTCTGGGGAGGAAACCTGGCCTGTTCCAGCTCCTGGTGGCTGCAGCCCCACTCCAGTCACTGCCCCTGCCATCACACAGCTCCTCCTCAGTGACTCTGCACTGGTCTCATTCTGATTGTGACCTTAGAGCTAGGTCCTCCTGGGAGAAACTGGGGGAAGGTACACAGGACACGTATTATTTCATACGACTGCATATGAATATGTCATTGCACCCAGCTAAAGCGCTGTTTCTTTAAAGAAGCAGCTGGCATAGGGCAAGACAGGGAGGAGGAGTTCACGGGTGCTGCCATCCGAGTGGCTGCAGGACCGAAGGACGCGCTTAATGCTGGACAATGGGAGATGGGGAGGCACAGAGCCCAAGAGGACTGGAGACAAGGTGGAGCTCACCCCGGGGCAGGGCCAGGGCTCAGCATGGTGGCCCAGGACTGGAGGCTTTAGATGCAGGTGACCTGGAGCCTGGAGCTTGCTTTGGCACAAGTGAGGAGTTTCCCATAAGGCTAGAGGGGAGACCCACGGAAGCGGTGAGCAGGAATGCTCCCCTGCCCAAGCCCCCCATGCTCAGACTCTGGGCTGTTAGAAGCTGATTGGATCTCAGGCATGCTGTGCTCATCAGTGAGTTAGTCTGTGGAGGAGTTCAGAGCTGAATGTGCTGCTAGCAGGTGAGGCTTGGTAGAAGTGGGTCAGCCCCTGGAAGACAGATCACCCTTCCCAGCTCCTCTTTCTCTCCCTGCTCCCTGGCTGGCATGCTCTGAGCTGCTTTTCTCCACCTGGCCCTTCCATCATATTGTTTCTCCATTCGACACTGCTGACCATGGACTGGAACTTCTGAAACCGTGAGCCAAAATAAACCTCTCCTCCTTTAAGCTGTACATGTTGGTTCCCAGTGATGGGAAAGAGACTAAGTCAGAGACTAATGGCTGGAAGGGGCAGTGCTGGGTGCAAGAGGCCAGTGGGCATCTCTGGCACACGAACTCTCCGTCTTTCTGCTTTATCTCAGTCTCACTCCTGTCCAGTGAATACCAAATCAACCTGCTCAAGAACAAACCAAATTACATTTGCTTGGCACTATTTATGATCTCAGTCTGGAGAGAGACAAGTTCAAATAGTCTTGAAAACCACCTGCTCCAAGGTTTTACGCAATGGCAGCTGTCTTCAGAGCTTGAACACAGTCCCTCCAGGGCTTTGGGGCTTACGACACTGGTTAGTCAGGAACATGACTGGTGCTGGCAGAAGCTAAGCTGCTTGGTAGGAAAGTGGCTAGGGTTGCTGGTACTGAAGTTGAGCAGGGATGAGTTATCCAGGGTGGGCACGTCTGCACCCCAATTCCAGGCTCAGCAGCTGACCCCTCTGAATCTGATGTATGGAGCCCTCCTGCCTGCTTCAAGCACCTCAAACCAATGCTACTCCATTTTGATTCCTTTTCCTTGACACTGCTGTGAGCGAGATGGGACATGTTTGTGTCTCTCTACAATGTCTGAACTCATCGAATAACAATAAATTCAGGGGTTACATTAATTTCATCTGCTCTGATTAAGGACTGATGTCAATTTCACTTGGAGTCAGACTGGGGCAATCACGGGTCCTTTTACTCCATTGCAACTTTAATTACGAAGATCTGTCAGCCCTCAAGCCTCACATTACACTTTATATAATAATATGCAGGCAACTAAAGGCTAAGAAAGGGTCAGAAACAGCCTTGGGGTTTAAAATTTTTTCATTAGTGTGCGGTTGCAGTACACAATAATTCCATTCTCTTGGCTAGCTGGTGCATATACATATTCCATCTTGATCATTTTTTACCCCTTTCTCTTGTTCCTTCTTCCCCAGACTCCTTCCTATCCCTGCTGAGTCCAGCTCTCTTTTATTTTGGGGTGGACCTTGAGACCATAATGCTAAGTGAAATAGACCTGACACTACAGGTTAAATATCACAGGGTTCCTCTCCCATGAGACACCCAAAGTGTAAATAACTTGGAGAGCAAAACAAAGTAAAATCAAAGCCCCAGGGCTCTAAAGGGGCTCGGAGAGCACAGATGAGGGCACGGAGGGGTCCCCCGCAGGCGTCAGATGAGGGAGATGAGGGACAGAGGGCAAGCAACATGCAGCCACGCTGGGCCGAAGTCCTGGGGACAGACCGACGTCCTTTGCTGGCAATTTTCCCAGGCAAGGCTGCAGGCCAGAGACCAGGTGACAGGCTGGTGGTGCCGCCTGCTTGTAGTCTGGGGTGCTCCTCCTTTCACAGGTCTCAGGCGAGGGGCGAGGGGTGCATCTGTTGTGCTGGACAGTCTCGTGTGTCCACTGTTTCTGATATGATATAATAAGCCCATGCATCCACAGGCTTCTGATTTTTTTTTTATTTTGTGGTACTTGGGATTGAACCTGGGGCATCTGCCCTGAGCTGCATCCCCCACCAGTTTTTATTTTGAGACAGTTCTTGCTAAGTTGCTGAGACTGGGCTCCGACTCGCGCTCTTCTTGCTTCAGCCTTGCACCTTGAAGGG
Organism: Dasyprocta punctata; assembly: GCA_004363535.1. Taxonomy (NCBI): domain Eukaryota; kingdom Metazoa; phylum Chordata; class Mammalia; order Rodentia; family Dasyproctidae; genus Dasyprocta; species Dasyprocta punctata. The sequence goes on from RJWM01004185.1 coordinate 68,084, forward strand.
TGCTGGGATTGTGAAAGAGCAGCCCCAGGCCGGGCTCAGGCGCTCCTGATTCCATTTGGCAAGTGGAGGTCTCATTGGCACAAATAAATGACCAATTGGTTTGCACATAAAGTCAGTCTCCCTTCACCCTTGACCTCGAAATGGAGTCACTCAGATCAATGGAGTCAGCAGGGCTGCGCCCAGCCTGGAGGCTGCCGCTCTGTAATTCAGAGCAGGACAGAGCCTGCTCTCTCCGCCTCCTTAACGGCCTGGCCTTTTCTCTCCCTTAGGCCACGAGGTGTGTATGTAACGTGACTTTCCCTGCTCCCGAGCTCTCGTGGTATAACTCCAGCCACGGGGAGAGGCTACCTCTTGCTATTGGTCTTGGTCCCAGTGACCCATGGAAAAGTCCCCTGTTCCCCAGCTCTCTGGGGGCCTGGGTACCATGTCCAGTGCGGCCGAAGGACAGGGTCATTTTACGCAAGCACAGTGCAAAAGACAATTTAAAGAGCTTTTTGGAGCTGCACAGGCGTCCCAAAATATATCCACCACAGAAGCCCTTAAAACGCTCATATCTGATTCAAGAACCTTACTACTGCAGTAGAACACATCACATTTTCTTTTCAAAAAGGGATTCTCTGTTTACCAGCTATCACATTTCACAATGATTTTCAACGAGAGCTCAAACAAACATTTGAATTGACTTTTATGCATCCAGAAAATTAAATTAACCAAAAGCATCAATTCCCGAAGCATTCTGAGAATCAGTTTCATTTTGTCGCGGGCCCAGATCTGAGCAAGCCAGAAGCGCACACCGACACACTCATCGTGGTTGCGCACTCCAATCTCTGCAGCTTTCTGAAATCATTATTTATTATGCTGATAAAAGCACTTTATCTGGAGGTAGGTCGTGGTGGAATAATATCTCAGCGCAAGGCCATTTTCCCTTAATAGCGAAGTACCCTTTCTTCTCAGAGACATTACAGCAGCCAACACAGACACATGCAGAGGGGGATGATTTATCACCCAAGCCGCTGACCAGGAGGTTCGTCTAACTCATGGGCTGGCCCTGGAAGCTCAGAAGTCACAGGGAGAACTAGGAGAAAGAGCCAGGAATTAAGGCATCAAAGTAAAGGCTGTGTGATCCGGCACAGGAAAGGAGGTGTTTCTTCCTCCTCTTGTATAAAAATCCCTGGGAGAAGGATTTCCCCTCTTGGAAGAGCATCTATGGTCACAGACACCACCCCTGCGTGTGCTGCATAAACACACAGCGTCCGCTTCCTAGATTTGGGATTTGTTGATCTAATGCCACAGTCTGGCCTCCTGGTGATGTTCCATCAATCAAGAGCCCTAGTTACAAAGGAACTGCATATTCTTTAATCCTGGAATTTTAAAAACATTCAAGAGGACCAAGAAGTTTCTAGAAGCTCTTCATTTCTAACCCATTGGCAGCTCCCAAGGGATCCGCCATGGAAGGAGGTCAAAGGTCAGCCAGGGAGGCAGGGTCCCAGAAGCCAGCGGGGCGAGCGGGGGATTTTCCTGCACAGTGGTGCGCGTGGAGGAGAGGGTTAGGACCATCAGCGTCTGTGTAACTCTAGCCATATCTCTGCTTTGAAGGCGAGGGAGGTGATGGGTGTAAAACAAAACCACATTCCACGCATGCCGCTTCTGGTGGAGAAGAAATGTATTCCATAAAGCCAGGTTCAAAGACAATCCGCGTCATGTCCGGAGGGGAGATTGTTAAGTAGCTGGGAAATATCTAAAGGTCAAAACGGAGGTCTTTACAAATTTGTGAGTTTTTTTTTTTTTCTTCAGAAATCACATAGGCTTGAACGAAAAAGAATTCCAGCGAAGCGTCGTTGCAGGTGAACGGTGTGACGGCAGGACTCTAGGGTGACCTGCAGACCCCTGTCTGGCTGTCCCTCTGGCACCTGGCCCAGGACCGTGAGGGAGTGGCTGACTCTTTGCTCGGGTTTTGAGACATGATGAGGGTGCTGCTTAGTCACTCCCGATTACATTCATGTTAGATGAGACACTGAAGACCCACAGCTGGGCCTGCACGGGGGTCAGCAGAGGGCCACGGGGCCAGCACTGGGGTGAGTCCCCTGGGAGCCGAGAGTGGGTCTGTATCGGGAACTCCCAAGTGACTACGGATGGGAGATAAGTGACAGAGATGAGCATTCACTCCCTGCAGAAATTCTGACAGCAGAACTACGCATGGTTCACCGGCCAGCGTTTCTCTCTCGAGTTTTGTGTCTTCCACTCCCCCCTGTCCCTTAGCTCACAGCTTGGAGGGCCACCTGTCCCAGGGCAGTGCCCACCCCTAACCCCCCAGAGCCAGCGGCCCGAGCTCGGCTTCCTGTCTCCCATCTAGAGAGCACAGCCTGTGCGGAGCTGCCCTGCCTTCCTTGGAGCTTGTCCGCTCTGGCTGGATTGCAGAGCTGCATTTGTAACCATGAATAAGAAGCCCTCTCAGCCTCTGTGCTTCAGAAAGTGGTCCAGGAAGGACTCGGATTTTCACCCTTTTAGGTCCTTAGGTGTGAGCCTCCAGGCCAGCAGCATCCTGGGGTGTACTGTCTCCCCCAGAGGAGCAGGCCCAAGAGGCTATACTCAGTGTCACTGGCTTGCTGAGCAACTCTGAGAAAACCACTGTGGCCCTCGGAGGCTGCTGCCACACACATTCCCAGGAGAAGGGCTTGTACCAGGCAGTAGTTTCCCGCCCAGGGACTGGAGCCTAAGATGTGAGATTTCCTCCATAAAGAAGAAGCACGGATGAGGCCCCAGATCTTTGGATCTTCAGAGGTGGGCTGGGCATGGAAAAGCAAAAGCAGAGACCCTGGCTGGGCTTGGGGATGTGGAGGGCCTCCGCCCACCCTCGAGCTCAAGCTGCCTTCAGACTGGGGTTCCCTTCCTTGCTGTGGGAACTCGGGGTCCTCTCTAGGGGTGCTGCCCTTCTGAGGAGGGGTATGTGAGTGTGTGTACTATGTGTGCATATGTGACGTGTTCCATCTGTGGGGATGCCACTGTGTGCATGCGTGTGTACCTGTGTGCCTGTGTGGATGTGTGCACCAGTGTAAGAGTGCACCTGTGCAGAGATGTGTGAATGTGTACAACTCTAAGTGTGTGTGTTGTGGATGTGTGCACATGTGTGTGTTGTGTGTGTGTGTACACAAGGTGTGATAAAAAACTGGGTGGATGTTTAAATTTTCAAGATTTATTACAGTAAAAGTCGCGCTTTGGTGAATCCTCCTCAAAGAACTCCACCTTGCGTGGAGCGCACCTCTCCCACTGCGCTTGCTGCTTTCAGCAGCAGTTCTGGAAGTCCTCTTTCCTCCAGGTCATTAAAGTGCACATCCAAAACGACAGAGCATGCAGCCGTTGCATGTCATCCAGCAGAAAGGCAGATTCGTAAATCCGTTACGGTGAGTCCTCGTCCACCCGGTCCCTGCATCCGCTGTCGTGTGACTTCAGGTTCTTCCCCAAGGTCAGGACCACGCAAAGCAAATGCTTTGAATCAATTCAGGACATGGAAGCCATCAGGACAATGCAGCTAAAGACACCCCCGGTTCGCATCATCGCGCTAGAAGTGCTCTCCGTGGGGGCAGAGGCCTCACTCACGTGGTTCCCAGGACTGAGAGCCGGGAAGGGTGAGTTCGGAGAGTCACGGACAGGCGTCACTTTGAAGCCCCAATTTCTGTGGCGGCTGGGCCTCTGCAGGACAGGAGAGGAATTGCAGATGTCTTCCTGTTTCTCCTGACAGGAGACCATGGGCCCATGAGAAAGTCCCGCAGAGTGCCAGAGACGACAGGCTGCCGTCAGGAAGGGGCATGGTCTCTGCAGTGCAGAGCAGGGTTCCTGGGCTCAGGACTGGGGACACCTGTATTCCTGTCTTCTGGAGGATGCTGCGGACAGATTCCTCTATCAGTGATGGGACACTGTATCCAGAACCTTCTCTGATGTTTCTTTTAACAGAAAGTTCCTGTGCCACGAAACTCGCCTCGAGCTCGTCCTCTCTCAGAATTACCATTTGCTTTTTCCTTTATCTCGTTTTGCCCTGGCTTGATAGATGGGACAAGTTCTAATCAGAGTATTTCAAGTCCCTTTAAACAGTCACATACGCATGGGACCTGGTGTCAGCTACTTCCCCGGCTACAGAGAGTGTCCTGGGCCACAGACAGACAGACAGACACTGACAGAGGCCGGGAAGACAGCACCACCATTGACCATCTGGAGGTCAGCCGAAGCTCTTGTGCTCTTCACTGAAGCTGAGTGTGCTTGCTGCTTTCTTCCTCCCCTCCTTCTTTTCTTTTTTTATGGTATTGGGATTTGAACCCAGGGCCTCACATGTGCTAGGTAAGTGCTCTACCACGGAGCCACATCCCCAGCCCCTCACCCGTCTTCTTTTCTTAATGATTGCTTGTCCAGAGACCTTTCTCACCCGTGAACCACTGGGGCTTTTACTACTAGACCTTTTACACTCTTCCTTCCTACATTTTTCTTCCTTTAAGCGTCTCGTGAATGGTTCACACGTAGGGGCCCAATCTTTGCATTTAGTGCTGGGATAGCAGCCAAGCGCATGCAGGCTAAGTTCTGAGACCCCGAGCTCCACGGCTGCAGGCTCTTCCCCTGACTGTCACCTTAGTTTAGCCCCAGTACTTCAGCGGAAGCCTCTGGACCCCCAAGATGTGACGATGTTGCCTTTGGCCCCACCGCTAGTTAGATCAAGGGGTGAAATGTTTTCTAAGCAGCATTCCCGGTCAGTGGGCTGGGGGTGGCGCGTTCTGCCAAGCCCATGCCTCGAAATCCCCAGGGGGTCTAAAGAAGCCCAGGAATTTGCATGTGCAGTGAGTTCCCGAAGTGCTTTATAAGTGAGACTCAGTACCTTCTGGTTATGACACAATTAAACAGCACCCACACTTCCCCCAAAGGCTGCAGTTTTTATAGACGTGAACAACTTTCAATTCCAAATAGCAATCGGAGTGGGCAGGTGGTGAGGGGTGATGGTCGGTGGGGAGGGACGGTCACCATGGAGACAGTGGCATGCATTAATCAATGTTATAACGGGCTGAAGGGGCTCCATGGGGTAAGTCAAAGACACAAGAGGTAAAACGGTGAGAAGAGGGCTGCCTGCAGCCCAAACCCCATTCGGGGACACATCCTCCTTCCCCGGGGGTAGCCACGACAACTAGCATCTGTTTAGGAGAAAAAGATTTAAGCATCGGAAATCCTACAGGATTTGTTCACCTCTGAAGTAACAGGTTGTTTATTTTTAAACATGTAGAGTCAGGGAGGTTCCTGGCTCAGGATAACAACTGTCATCCCAGCAGCTCAGGAGGCTGAAGCAGGGCGATCACAGCCTGGGCCATCTAGGGACACCCTGTCCTAAAATAAAATAGAAAGGGCTGGGTTGTAGCTCGGGGCTGGAGGGGCTCTGGGTTTGACCCCGGCACTGTGATAACATTAATGACAACAATAATGCTGTCCATAATCCTCCCTCCAACCCCACATGCAGACAGAATGCCCCCCCGCAAGTGATCTCACCTAGAGATAGCAATCTCTAGGGTCTGCTATTCTGTGAAGTTTCCTGGCAAAAAGGGATTTTGCCTGTGTGGTTGAGATCATGGACTTTAAAATGCGGGTGCCACCCTGGATCCCATGGGCGAGCCCACCACCTCACGCGAGCCCTTAAAAGCCGAGAGCTTTCTCCAGCTCGAGTCCTAAGACAGCCCAGGAAGGGGTCGGATGTGGGGAGGACTTCATCTGCTGTTGCGGGAGGGAACCCGAGGAAGGATGAGGAGGCTGCGGGCAGCCAGCACAGAAGGGAGACCCCGACCCCACCAACCAGGGCACTGGGCTCCGCCCAACACCAGGATGTGTTTTGCCGCCCGAGGACTTGGAGCCCTGCTGCCCCCAGAATTCCTCTCAACCCAGCTGTCATCCTACTGCTGACCTATAAATACACGGCTTTGTGCTGATTCCTTGTGACGCTGCTGGAGACCTGCAGTGGGGACGTCGATGCAGACACTGCTCGCATGCAGAGTTCATGCTGACACCTGCGTCAGGTAACCAGGAGAGGGCTCACCTGTGGTGTGGGCTGGCACAAGGCCAGGCTGTCCCTCCAGGGCAGACCAGCCCGCCTGTGGGAGCTGCAGTTTCTGTGCCATTCCTAGCGAAGGGACGGTGGGACGAGGAGGAGAGAAGGTGGGAAGGTGCTGGTGGGCTGGGCGACTCCATGAAACCAGATCTGCGGTGAAAATGTTATTTCTCTGTTTGCAGCCCTGACCGGAGTTTATTGTAGGGACAGTGGGTGTGACTAACTGCGGAAGCAGCCTTTCACCCAGTCTTGGTGCTGCTGGTTTGTTGCTGTTCTCCTCTGTTTCCCGGTTCTCCCCACCCGTGTCCAGGAGAATCGCTCGGTCATGGAGAGGAGAGACTTTGGATCTGAGTTTTAGTTCTACACAGACCATTGAATCAAATCTTCAAGCCTGGGTTGAAATAGGGTGATAACGCAGACTTCGCCTCCTCACCTGTAGCTACCATGGTTAGCTGAAGGTTTGAAATTGGAAAATATCAGAAAAAAGGAATCTGTAAGTTTTAAGGAGCCAGGCGTGCTGGTGCATACCTGTAGTCCCAACACTTGGGAGGTCGAGACAGGAGACTTACTGTAAGTTCAAAGTCAAGACAGGAGACTTGCTATAAGTTCAAGGCCTATCCTAGAATACAGAGTGAGATCCTCTCTTGAAATAAAATAAATAAAATAAAAGTTGCCTGACATCCTTGATCACGTGATGAAGGATCACACCTTCCCACTCCATCTCAGACACTGCCCAGGGTATCCATGCTGTATATACTACCAGCCCGTTATTCACTTAGTATCATCTCAGTTACCACATCAGCCATCAAATTATCACAGTGCTTGTGCTCAAGTGACCCTTCTTTTGCCATGTAATGGTTCCTAATTGGTAGAGTAACGAGGCTGGCAATTTGGATGTGACGAGAAGCCACAAAGTGAACGCTTTTGATGTCATAAAGAAAAAGCAGCCTAGTTAAGATTCAGGCATCCATGAGGGGTCTTGGGTATGCCCCCTGAGCCTAAGAGGTGACTACTGACCCAGGGTGCACTTTACAGTGCTCTGCAAGGACCCCAAAGTTTGCGTGTTTGTGAAACAAAATGCCCAGGGTGTGGCCGAGGTTGGCACTTGGGGAATTATTACTCGGATGGTGTTGATGCCTTTCTGTCCTGTCGGTGAGGGTTTCCTTGTGGACCCCGGGCTCTTTAACCATGTTCCTTCACACAACTTAAGAGCCCAAATGGCCCAGAGTTTTCTTAGATCTCCCTTTCAGAATAAGCATCCTTTTGACCTGGGTTTGGAACCTCAGATCTGGCCCTAGCTCTATAGGTAACCCTGTCTTCCAAGTAAAATGGAAATTCAAAAACTTTCCATCTTTCAAGGGACACCAGGAGAAGACCTGCCCCAGGTATGGGAGTCAAACTTGGAATCTCCAGCCCGATTTTCACCTCTGGAACGGTCAGACCATCGGGCGCTGAGTCTTAACAGGTGTCTCATAAGCCTCCTCTTTCAGTGAGCAGCTGAAAGTTTCTTGGGGGCTTTGGGCAGCTGGAATTTAAGCAAGTTAAACTTTGGACAGTGGCTTCCCTTCCCCATTCTCCTTTCCTGCTAAGCTCACTGCATCTTTGTGTCTGGAACAGGACCTGGGAATTACCTGGACCCAGGCATGGCCGGGAGCAGTCAGAGCCTTTGGTAGGAAAGCAAGTGCCACCTGCCGGCCCCAGAAGCGCAGTACTCGGGTCAGTGTTGGTGGCGAGGGACAGGAGCTCCAGGAACTTCCACCCATCATCTAGCCCTCGGACAACCCCACTAATCCATTTGCCTTTGATGTCAGAAACAGGAATCCATCCACAGGCCCCAATCTTTAGATATGAGATTATGGTAAATGTCCACTCCCGATGCCCACACGACAGCACACACCGGCTCTCCTGGCACTCGGGGCTGCTGCCGAGGGCTCCTAACTCCAAACATCTGCTCTGGTGAATAAGATCATGGAGGTCTCAAGGAATTGCTTTTCCATAAGTCTGTGGCCCTGAGATCAAAGGAGTTTTATCCACAATGAGAAGGCGCTCAGGTTGTATGACTGTAGCCATCAGAGAAGGTCCCTGCACATTTAGGAAGGAGATAAAGTAACTCACTCCTCAGATTCCTCCCTGCAGGTAGCATGGATGCAATCAGTTTCTACACATCCAAGTGTCATTTTCTAGCCATGCCAGCAGCCTCTTCCTGCTAGTGATTCCCAAGACGCAGATGACTCCTCAGAGCTCCCGCACCTGCTGTCTGAGGCAGATTTATCACCATCAAACCCTGTGTTCCCCTTTTAAACTGTGTCCAAGGCAATCCAGAGAGATCGAGAGTAAAGCCAGCCCCTTACATTTCTCTATGACTCTTACTTTGCTTTCAGGCATACTGAAAGCCATGCAAGCAGTAATAATTTAAATGATACGATTCAAACATTTTTGTATTATTTCATGCTGCAATGATAATCTCTTTTATGCACTCCTATTGCAGTATTTGAGTAAGATATGTAAATTCCTGGCATGCTTCTGCTGCTAAATATTCCTCTAAAACCTTTATTAACAATTCTGATTGCTACAGTCTTAGCAAACTGAAGTTTCTTCAAAGTGAAACTTACAAAAAGCAATCGGAGAACCTAAGTGACTCAAGAAGTTCTAACGTCATTACTATCAACAGAATGCAAATTTTATGAAAATATTGATGGTAGCAACAGAAGTTTTTTTTTTTTGGCTGAAATAAAGAAAAGACAAAAATTGTGAATAATATATAACATGAATTATGTATGTTGCTTTTTAAAATGACTTATTCAAATAGCATAGCCAATCCACAAGAGATTCAGGGATGCACAATAATGATTAAATTTAGATATCTTTGAGATTTTACCAACTTTCAGTCACTTAAAGTAACAGCATTCACGTACATTGCTCCAGTTTTGTTGTTATGAAGATTTGTTTGTCCAAGATGGAATAATAGAGCACTTTTATTAGTTAACTTGATCTACACTTTATAAATAGCTCTCTGAATACTACCTCTGTCTATACAGCATCCATCTACTGTGTGTGTCCTCTTTGTACCCTTACCCCAGAGGCCATGAATGCTAGGAAGGTGTGTTTTTACTGACCTTTTAATGGTAAAACTTGTTTAAATTGCCTTTAGTAGGTGATGCTCAGGTTTATAGAAACATTGGGTTAAATCTTCTGATTCATCCAAATGTTAGGTTAAAGGAACTGCCTCTAGAGGGACTGCCTGACCTGGGGACAAGTTGACCCAGAAAGGCCAGCAAGACACTTTCAGGAATGGCCAACGATGTCAGGGTAAAAGATGTTCAGTCCATGGAGCATCCCAGAGAAGTGAGGGTGACCAGAACTTTACCGAAGAGTCCTTGTTGAGTTTCAGAATCCCTGAGCCAACTTCTGGGAAGATCCCTCCCCTTTCCAGAGCATAAATGTGGAGTTCTGATGGATGCCAAGTCTCCAGACCTCCACACCCAAGATACGGGGGCCTCAGGGTCTAGCTTTGCCGAGGAGCACCCCTTCCTGAAACAGTTTAAATTCACAAGCACCCGTCACCAGTGGGGGTTCCTCAAAACACTGACGATACTATTGCTGTATGGTTCAGCAATTCCACCTCTGGGCAAATATCAAAAAAAATTGAAAGCAGGGTCAAACAGTACTGGGATTCCCATGTTCCTAGCAGCGTTATTCACAAGGGCTGAAAGGTGGGAGCCATGTAAGAGGCCACCTGTGGATGGATAAGCAAACTGTAGTGCACGCACAGTGGACTATTAAGCCTTAAAAAGGAAGGACATTCTGGCATACGCTGTGACATGGGAGGATGTTGGAAGGTTAATCATTGGAACTCATTGAGAAAACGATGCTTCACACGCGTCAGTGACAATACCAGAATTCATCTATCAGTATCTTACGTGTGCTTTGACATTTCCTTTGAGGAAACACGCTTAATACAAATGGTGAATTTGTTATTTCAACAGAGCTATTTCAGGACTCTAGAATTATATTTTTCTAACCTTTACCATGGAAATGTACTTGGTGCTACTGAACTCTGCACTCAGAAGTGGTTAAAATGATAAATTTTGTTAAATGTGTTTTTCTACAATTAAACCAAAACCAAGCCTACTTCTGGTAACTCATATGTGTGTTCACTCATTCACCAAAAGATCTTTCCACCAAAAGATGTTTCCCTGAGGTCCTAGGGGAGGGTGGTGGGCTGGGGGACCCAAGGGCCCTGCTTCAGCAGGCTGCAACTCGAAGAGGGAGCCAGGCTCCAGCAAGCCAGAAGGCCCCAGAGCTGCAGATCCCAGACTTTTACCAGGACCTAGAAGTAATCTCAAGGAAATCTTGAGCCTCTGGCCTGGTGTAATTAAAAAACAGAGGGTTGTGGAACCTGAGGTTGAAAGAAGATGCCAGAGATCGCTAGGATGACAGCTGCCTCAGGGGACGTCATGCTGGGATGGAGTTCCTGCGGGTTGCTGAAGCCCATAGAGAATCGTGGCCTCTAATCCCAGGTAGCTGGTGACTGTCACATTTCCTCATTCATAAGTGGTGCATGGGCATCGCCTGGGGCACCGTCCAGGGAGCTGTCCAGGGAGCAGGGTCCTCAGGTTTTCACAGGACAGGGCTGGCCAGCAAGGCAGACGGGGAAGGAGGGCCCACACCACCTGGCCCTGCGTTCCTTGGATACAAGAGACCCAAAGCGAGCGTTCGGGTGGGGAAACTCATACCATTAATCACAGGCAACCCTGCAGCCGTGTTCCCAGCCTCTTCATAGAAAGGCGTTTCAGGGGAAAGCTAGCATTTCGGTATAGATTTGTGATCTTAATAAAAACCAAAATGGCCTTTTATTCTCCGGAGCGGGGCAGAGTCTTTATGGTGTGCAGGATAAAAATGCAAATGATCCTTCGTGCTCTCTGGAAATAGAAATAGAGGAACATCGCTGGGAGCCCCCTCGCTGGGAAGGAGCTCACCTCAAGCAGATGCCCCCATGGCGCGCTTTCACAGTCCTTTGCTGCCTTCCCCTTAAAGCTGGAAAATTATGAAAATTCAGACCCAAGAGATGGGAAGTGTTACGGGATAAAGCATCGGAAACAGACTTGCTTCCAGTGATTGTTGAGTTTGAGTGGGCAGCGGGGCTGCGTTCTGGTCAATGTTTTTAGGGTGGTTAACGTCAAGATCAGCCGACTTTGAGTGGAGCAGATGTCCCTCTGCGATGTGTGGGCACCGTGCAGCCCACAGGAGGTCGGAAGAGGAAGACGAGGTCATACAGAGGGCAGGGGTCTGCTCAAGACCTCAGCGCCAGCTCCTCCCGGGTTCCCGGCCAGGGAGCACACAGCGGCCCTCCCAGGCCTGTGGTGGGGAGCAGATCCTTAAATAAGTCACCCCCTTTCCGTGTGTGTGTTCATTCTCTCTCTCTCTCTCTCTCTCTCTCTCTCTCTCTCTCTCTCTCCCATTTATCTGTGTCTATTATCTACCTGACATGTGGGGACTATTAGTTTCAGAACTCCCGGGGATTCTTCAAATTCCACAGATGCCCCAGTCCCTTACGTAACCTGGAGGGATATCTCTATGCAACTGTCACACACCCTCCCCTGCACCTTAGGTCAGCTCTAGATTACTTTTAAGACCAAGCACAGTATACATGCATGTCAGGAGCCGTTGAAACTGGAGATTGATCATATGTGTGGGGCTAAAGCAACCCCAACCCCGAAAACACAGAGAGCTCAAAACAAGCCGGGTAAACAAGCTGTTCCAGCACCAAGAGGGCAAGGGCCCAGGCCAGGGAGGCAAACAAGCTGCTAGGAAGCGGGGTTGAAATTAACATCCTTCTTGGGAGTGTATAAATAAAACTGTTACTGTGGTTGAGCAGTACCTTTCCTCCCACCAGGAGAGTAAGGGCTCCACCTGACCCCAGCTTTGTCTTTATTTTTCTCATTCTCTCTTGGTCCTTCACCCCAAGAACCTCAGGAGCTGCACGGGTGGCGGCACATGCTGGGTACAGAGGTGCTGCGCTAAGTCACTAGGGGCTGATGGCAAGAAAGCAGGGGTGACACAAGGGCAGCGTGGGTGTGGCTTTCTTTCCCACACATTTTCAAACCATGATTGATAGAACCTGACAACGCAGAGGACCACATTTACTATATATGCATGTGCATACATTACTATACACACGTGTATTATGTGTCCCTGTGTATGTGTGCATATATGTAGACATTATATATACATGTATGGACTGTATACACATGTGTATCAGTGTATGCATGTATGTATGTATTGTATATGGGTACATGTATAAATGTGAATAACTTATATAAACATATCTATTATATATGCATGTGCATTGGGCATGTGTGCATGAGTCTATGTGTATGACATTATATGTATATACATGCATCCTGTATAGAGGTGCATGGGTCTGGATGCGTATGCATGTGTGCTTGCATGCATGTATATGTCCACTATTGTAGACAGCTAAGCTAGGTAGAAATATTGTAGGCAGTCAGACAGGGCTGAGTCCTCAAAAGGTCAGTGCAGAGGGCAGCCATGGCTGGAGGGGCACTCACTGAAGGCCAGACTTCAAGAGGAAAGAAGCTGCTCACCCACACACTTCTCCTAAGGATGAGCAGTAGTGACTGACACTCTAAGCAGGCACCCATCACCTTGGGGTGGAGGACCAGACCGTCCTTACCCACCCCTTCCAGGAAAGTCCCTGTTCTCCCATGTGTACTTTCTATGTGACTTTTCCCCAGTTTGATCCTCATTTAATCAGTGCTATCCAAGTGACTGCACTTGTTATCTTATTGATTGATCATAGGTCTGCCCCACTTTAAACCCACCTCCCCTCATGGCTTTGCTCAATAAAACACCCTTGAGAAGTGGGGTTAGTGGGGAACCCGCTGTCCGGGCCCCTTCTGTCCCTCTGAGACAGAAGCTTTCTTTCTCTCAATAAATGCTTCCTACTCAAAACCTCCGTTGTTTCTAGAATTCATTCCTCTATTTTAGAGAGCACAAGTTTGGCGTTTTGGACATCTAGCAGATTGGGAGTAGTATTTCCCCTATATCACTATTGGGTGATATAGGGGTTTTTTGCAGAAACTTGAGTAAGATATTTGGATATTAATCATTAGTATTCCTGAAAATTTTGATTTTAATTATTGAGAACTTACTTGTGGCTGGCATTTTCCTTGATAAAATTCACCTAATATCAATGGTGCATTTGTTACTTCATCAAGGATATTCCACAGTTCTAGAACTTTCCCTAGCCCTCACAGGTCCTTCTGGACTTGGGAGAGCGAGGAGGTGCCCTCCCCACCACAACCTCAGCTGCCCGGCCTCCTGCCCGCCCGGACGCCTCCCTCTCCCTCCTTAGCCTCCCCCCTCCGCCTCCCCCTTCTCTGGGCTCCACTCCCCCAGGCCTCTCCTCCTCACTGACTCAGCTCTCTCCCTTCCTGTCTAGTTCTTCCCTGTGCCCCACGGAAGTGGAAGCTGCTGCAGCCCAGGCTGCTGCCCATTCCTCCCGTGGAGGTGCCAGTCCCTGGCCGTGTGGGCCGTCCTGTCGCAGTGACCCACAGCAGCGGGCACGGAGCTTTCCTCGGGCTTCGAGGCCTTGGGCCCAGACATAGGACGGAGGGGCCTGGCCCTTCCCGGAGCCATTGAGCTCTGCCAGCCCTTCCCAGCTCCTGAGAGCAGCCCACTCCTGTCTGCATGGCTGTGCCAGGGCTGGGTGAGTGGGGCGACCCCACCGGAGGCCACCACGGGCCAGCCCACTGTCCAGGTGGAGCCCCGCTTCTTCTCACCAGCAGACAGCTGATGAGCCACCACCCGGCCCTCTGGGACCACAGCTGGTCCAGCCGCAGGGACGGGGTGGGATGGGCAGGACCCCTCCTCGGCGCCCAGAGCTGCCTGCAGGCCGGTGCTGGGGCCTCCTCTGCCCCTGCTGGACACAGCGCTGACCTCCCCACACTGCCCGTCTGAGCCTGAAGGGGGATCTGACTCAGGTCCTATCCACACCCCCACTCCGGCACCCCGCACACGTGTATCCTCTGCACTACTGAGTCATGCAAATGAAAAATAATGCACCACAGAGAAGATCAATAAAATCTCACTCCAATGAGATGGAGAGTCAGAAAGTCAAGATTAAGGGGGGAAAGTCCCTGAGCGCTGCACACCGTCACTCTAGAGCAGGGCAGCAGAGTGAATGCTGCAAGGTTGTCATCGGTGGGGACGCTCTGACCCTCACCAGAAGTCTCTATCCATCCTCTGAAAAAGCTCTTCGTAGCATGCGGCTGTGCACCGCATTGAAACTTCTGTGAGCCATCATCGTGCTATACGTTTAATACAGTTAGTACTGCCTGCTGTCAGAATCTCATCTAAACTACCACGGAGTGGTTGAACCAGTGCTGACCAAAGTATGTGATGACGTCTGTCCTTGAAATAGAGGTCAGAAGTGATGAAGAGCTGTTAGAAGGACAGAGAGGCGCTTCGTTGTTTTGGGAGAGGACATTGAAAGATATTAAGGATTATTCTGAAAAAATATAAGTGGTAATGAGGTTGCACTTAGCCCATTAGGAGAGAGCCAAGGTAATAAAGAATAAAAACGGTGCTCGCCTGGGATTGGACGCTGGGTCTCCCCAGGCAGGCGTGGAGTCTGAAAACTGTCACAGAGGAGAAAGACCTCGGAAAGGAGAGCAGGATGGCCCGGCTGTCTGGTGGGGGCAAAGCACACGGGGCAGCTGGCTGGGTGCTGGAGAAGGCTGAGGCTTGTGGAGAGGAAAGGAGAAAGGGGGGGTTCCGAAAGCATCACGGGAGTGATGAAATGCGGGTCCTTTCACACCCTCCAGATGCGCGCTGGGCTGGCAGGGAAGGGACTCTGGATCACTTCGGGAGTCACCCGGAGCCCTGCGGCAGAGGCGATCGGTTCCACCACACAAGTCCTCGCTCTCACGGGGCTTTGCTCGGTGTGAGGCGTCTCTCTGACTTGATCAGAGCTGTGAGACGAGGAGGTGTCGGCCGAGCCGCATCTCTGGTCTGCGTCCCCGCCTGGGGCTCTGGTCCCGCGCCACGCCGGCCCAGCTCCTGCATCCTCTGCTTCCTGCAGAGGCCCCAGACCCAGCTCTCCAGCCCCTCCTGCCCTCCTGAAGGGGAATCCTGCTCCGGTCTCCAGTCCTGCACCCCCTACGCCCCTCTCTCCCAGTCCCTGGAGCTTCTGCCTTCCCGGGTCACTGGCTGGCTCTGGAGTCTCCATGACTCTGTCCCAAACATTTTGTTTTCATGCCTCTTTTTTTTTTCTTTCTTTTTTCCTTTTTTCCACAGTATTGGGGACTGACCCTACCAGTACTCTACCACTGAGTTACCTCCCCCAATTTTTTTTTATTTCATTTTAAGACAACTCACTAAGTCACCCAGGCTGGTCTTAATCTTGCAATCCTCCTGCTTCAGCCTCCTGAGTAGCTGACATGGTGTGGCTCACCATGCTTGACTCTTTCATTGCTTTGGTCTCCAACAACCCTATCTCAGTCTTCCACTTCTGAGACTTTCCAGGCCCCGACCCTTATCCGTGTGTGTATATGCCTGCCCTTACGGACTGACACTCGACGAATTCTGAATTGTTTAAATGAGTTCTGAAAATCCATGATTATCATTCAATGCGTACACCAGTTCTACTAGCCTTGATGAAAGTTTCAGTTGATTTGCTTTGAAAATACCGTATGTCTTAGACAGAGGTAATACAGAGGTGGAATTTCCATCAATGTGTGTTTTATTTCTCAAAATTGTGATTTTTTTTTCTGAACAAGCAAGATAAATTACATTGAAGGAGTTTCTCTTCACCATACGTGAAGGAAAGAAGCATCAATGGATAATTCTTTTTTAAATTTTATTTTATTTTATTTTTATTTTATTTTATTTATTTATTTATTTATTTTTTGGTATCAGGGATTGAACTCATAACCTTGTGCCTGCCAGGCAGGCACTTAGGCCACTGAGCTAAATCCCTGCCCCTATTTTTTTGAGATAGGGTCTCACTATGCAGTTCAGCCTGGACTTGAACTCATTTTGCAACCCAGGCTGCTCTCAAACTCACAACAATCCTCCTGCCTCAGCCTCCCCAGTGCCAGGATTAAAGTCATGTGCCACCACACCTGGCTAAAACAGATAATTTTGTTTTTTTTTTTTTTTTTTGCGGCACCGGGGATTGAACTCACAGCCTCACACCTGCTATACAGGTGCTTACGCCACTGAGCCAAACTCCCAGCCCTAGTTTTTTGAGGCAGAGTCACATTATGTAGCTCAGGCCGGCCTTGCGCTCGCATTGTAGCCCAAGCTGGCCTCGAACTCACAACGCTCCTCCTACCTTAGCCTCCCAAGTGCTGGGATTAAAGGCATGCACCACCACGCCCGGCTTAAAACAGATAATTCTTATAAACTTAGAATTATTCTTTCCCTACATTTTCTGGGCAGAAAAATTGTATTTTGAGTCATTGCTATGTCATTATCCTCTTTGTAAAATTATTTTACTTTATTTGCAATACTATACTTCCCCCTGGTGGAAATAAACAGGCCATAACAGTACACTATTCCTTGTCCTAAATCCACAGCAGATTAGAAAGAAATCAATACTGTTAATTTCCAGGCTTTTTACCCCAAACTAATACTTTCTTTCCTACTGATCCTTTGTCTGCAGTATGTTTTCATTCTTTATTCCTTCTTTCATAGGATGTTGTCTACAGTCTTCCAACTTTGGTTCTTTCATAACGTTATTCAAATGCAAAGGTGAAGGTTTTGAAAGATGTTTAAGATTTCATCAAAATGTGGTGGCATTTGCCTGTAGTCCCAGCACTTGGAAGGTCGAGGCAGGAAGATTGCTGCAAGTTCAAGGCCAGCCTGGACTACCCAAGGAGACCTTGTCTCAAAACAAACCGACAAAGAAACAGACAAAAAACAATGAACTTCTTAGGATTTCATCAATAAATAACACTTTGACTTTTGGGAGCCGATGATAGACATAACACATCTTCCGAGGGGATCAGTGTAAACTAAATAGAACCTTTGCTTGCTATCATTCTACACAAAGCTGAAACCTGCAGTTCTAGCTGTATCATGATTAAACACTTTCATTAAGGAAAAAAAACGCAGAAAAATGTAAACCCTCAAGGAGCCATTTTTTCTTTTCCTTGTGATGAGTCGTTTTGGCTAACTGATTTGTTGTATAGGTAATAAAACCGAGGACATAAAAAATGATTCTTACAAAGCAACTGGGAAGAAAATGTATTAATTGATTGAAAAGCAGGAACGATTACCAAACTGTCTCACTTCAAAGCCAGAAGGTAATTGTTAAGAGACTAATGACTAGACCATGTGCCCGGCAAGCAGTTTTATTACTGTGCAGAAGAATAAACTGCAGGTTCTTACATCAATGGAAGAACAGAAAGAAATATCAAGACAATAAGGTAAAATAATATAAAGCCTGAAAAGTAACACGTACATGTATTAAAAGGCAAAGGATCTTACTTTCTCTTAAAGCGTAAAGTCAAATAAACCGCTGTTTTAAAAATAAATTAACAGTAAAAAGTTACTAATTATGGAAAATAAGACAGGCAATGGTGAATAGCCAGGGAAATTTGGGGCAGTTCATCCCAGGAGCAATGCTGCGCTGGGGGTGTGACTCGGGGCAGAGCTCTTGCCTGGCTTGTGCAAGGCCCCAGGTTCAATCCCTGGTACCACAGTGATGAAGCGGTCCGAGGGAAAGCTCCCTGCGCCTGGCTCTCCTTTCACTACTGCCATTCCGGTTGTCTTCCCGGGCTAATGGACTACTGATGGAGTGAAAGGATTATGGCAGCAAAGGCCAACTCAAAGCTTGAGACAAAATCTCCTCACAGTTCAGAAAGTTACATTTGCAATCCCATTGAAATGTTATTGGAATCCCAGCAAGTCAGTTTTAATCTACTACCCCCAATGTAACCCACTGTGAGGGTAGAGACACCAAGACATATTCAAAGGTATGGTCAGCCAAGGGGTCCTGAGTCTGGTCCAAGTGAGGATGTGCAGACAAAGGCCCTGATCCAAGGCCTCGCCCAGAATGTATTATCTCATGAAGAAGGGAGTGGTTCAAGGATGATCAACAGTGAGGACAGCGGGAACTGCATGAGTAACTGAAGCTGGCCAGGTGGGGAGGAGAGCATCTTTGCAATATGCAGGGAGAATGATATACAGAAGGACCAGTCTGCATAACTCATTTAGGGTAGAATTGAGTGGTTTTAGGAGGCTGTTGCTTCAGTTTCTGATATGTAAACTTTGCCCTGGGAAGTCATGGCCTTTTATTTTGAGGCTC
This sequence comes from Dasyprocta punctata, assembly GCA_004363535.1. Classification (NCBI taxonomy): domain Eukaryota; kingdom Metazoa; phylum Chordata; class Mammalia; order Rodentia; family Dasyproctidae; genus Dasyprocta; species Dasyprocta punctata. Next base: position 86,494 of record RJWM01004185.1, read on the forward strand.
GTACCCAGTTGACATTCCTGGAGCTGAATGGCTCTGTCATACCACTGTGGTCAGCCATTAAACAGGGAACACAATGCAGTGAAACAGGAAAATGTCAGTCGGCCTCAAAGATTACATATCAGTACCTCTGCCGGCCTTATTTGCATTACTTAGAACCAATTGAAAGGAGAAGGAAATACCATAGCCAGCTCTGGACATATCAGTGCATGGAAGCAAGACTCGGTTTAAATAATGCTGAAGCAGTTGTTCTGCATTCAAGGGGAGCTGCTCAGATTGTCTCCTACAATGGCAGAATTCACTCACACCGACCTAGATGGCATAGCCAGCTATCTAATGGATACCATCATACATATACGGCCCAATATTGACCAAAACGTTGTGATGTAGCACTTGCTGGCTTATATATATCTAAAACACCAATGTTCTTTGGCCAATCAAGTATTTTAAAAGTGAAGCCATTAAAACTCTGTAAAATATGTCTAATTCAGATGAATCAGATGTCCACTTCCAGACAGAATGGGGTACCTTCAGTTGGGCTAATTTACATGCTGTGAAAAACACATCTAAACACTGAATAAAACATATAAAACAGTGGTTGGCAGCAATGTGCAGCAACTAGTCCTGTCCCTACTGAAGAGCACAAGTATGAGAGGAGGAAGCCTCAAGGTGATTTTGACAGCAGTCCCCTGGGGCTTATCCCTGAGTGCTTTAAAAAAAAAAAACCTCCCCCAGGACCAGAGATCAGCTGTCACAGAGTTGAGAATTAAGCCGAGGTAGGATCCAGGTCGTCTGGACCACCCAATGATAGATATGTAAACTTTGAAGAAAAATGTTGTCAGAGTCCACAGTTTCTCATCTATGTTGAGCAAAATAAAATTTAAGTATTTCAAGGCATTCTTAAAAATAGAAACAAAATGGCCAAAAACTAAGGGAAAAAATTAGATACTGGAGTTATCAAAGAGGAACTTTAAAAAAGTAGATTAGGAGGTTTAAGAAAATACAGGATAACATGGAAATATAAAAGAAAATATGGGGAATTTAGACAGACTTCAACATATAAGAAAAAAGTAAGTGGTTAGGCTAGAATTTAAAAATATAATATCTGAAATAAGAATCTACTAGATGGATTTAACAGTACATTGGATATAGGGGAAGACAGGTGAGTAGAATACAGTCAAAGTGAAGAAAAGAGAGAAAGATAATAAAAATAGCAGTACAGAATGTAAGATAATAAAATTATTATTTCCAAAAGAGAAGAAAACAATATAAGCAGTACAGTAATACCTCAATTTATGAATGCTCCTGTCTGCAAACAACCTGGTTCAAAAACAAAAGCATTCAGCAAATTTTGCTTCTGCTCACAAACTCAGCATCAGGTGACAAACACAACCAGGCTGCCTTCCCTACTCAGACAAGTACAGCCATCTTTCCAAAAATCATAAGCACGTTAAGTTAATAAACTGCAGCACCACTTTATTTAAATAGATAATGGTTAAATACAGTTTAAAACTAACGAAAGACGTTAATCTACAGATACAAAAATCTAAGGCAACCATTAGTAAGATGACTAAACACTTTAGCCCAACCGTAGAAAGCCAAAGACAAGAAGAATGTCTTAAAAACAGTAGGAGACAGACACATTATTTTTAAAGGAATGAGAATAAAACTTACAGCTAACTTTACACCATAAATCATGGGAGCAGATAAACATTGTGATGGCATATCTAAAAGACTGGGTATCATCCAACCTATACACTTTGAAAATAAAGGCCAAATAAAGAATTTTCAGACAAAAGCTGAAAAAAAATTGTATCCAGTAGACCTATACTACAATAAATCTTAAAGAAAGAATAACTTTTGAAAGACTGAAATATGCAATACCAAAAATTCATGTTTATATTTTTAAAACTTGTAATTGATCAAAAGCTAATATCCAAGATAAACAAAGTAGAAAATGTACAAGAGATTTAATCAAGAAATTTTCAAAAATATCCAAGAAAAACTTCAACTTCATTAATTATCAGGAAAGTGAAAGTTAGAAATACAAGATACAGAGGCCGGGGATTTATCACAGCAGCATAAGCATTTGCTTGGCAAGCTCAAGGTTGTGAGTTCGATCCCCAGTAACCCCCCCAAAAAAATACAAGACACTCTTACTTTATTAGATAAAATTTTACAATTATTCCTGATTAGCTAATATTATCAGATCACCTCTTCTAAGTGTTAGTGAGAAAGTGGAGTAAAAACCTCATGCACTGTTAGTAGAAGTGTAAAAAGTTAGTAAGAGCACTTTGAAAATCTGCTTAATGTTACCTGTTAAATCTGACTATGCACATATCCTGTGACTTATCCACAGGTCAGTCAACACACATATGCAAAATTGCTCTGAGCACCCTGAGACCATAAAGTTACATGAAATACATCAGACATACAGGCTTAAATATTGCGTGGTTTCTCTTGTATGAGAAACCCAAAATATTAAAAAAAGTCAAAACAAAAGACAGATAATAGGAAACAGAGAGATAGATCTTTGCAAAAGGGAAGGGACCAAGAAATGGAAGGGGGGAAGAGGGAAGGAGGAGTCTTAGTTACTTTTCTTGTTGCTGAGACAAAATACTCAATGCTCTAAGTTAAAGGAGGAAAGATTTATTTTAGCTCATAGTTTGTAGAAGTTTCAGTCCATAGTCAGCCGGCTCTAAGGCAGAGCAGCATGGCAGAGAGGCCTGGAGGAGAAGAAACAGTCCATGGCAGGGCAGACAGGAAGCAGCAAACAGCAACAAACTTCCCTTTTCCTTTTACCCCACCCAGGCTACTAACCTTTTGGGTGATGCCACTCATACCAACTGGGCCTTCCCATTATCTGCATTCAGAACTATCATAAACCGGTCAGTAGGCTAATTCAGTTATCATATCCTTAATCCCAGTATCACACATGCCAGATCCATCCACCTCCGAAAAGCCTCACTTAGGAACACATGAGGTTTTCAGACTGGCATCCAGACACAAGTCATAACAGGAAGGGAAGGGACAAGAAGGGAGGAAGAGGTAAAAAGAATTAACATGTGTCATCCATGTACCCACTCCCCGTGATGAATGCAATTATTGTGTACTGCAAGCATGGGTTAATAACTAGAAAAAATTAAAGCAAGTGTTCATCATAGCATTAGACAAAAAGCTGAAGATCTAAAATAATACAAATACCCTTTAAGAGTGGGGTACACAAATTGTGGTATAGTTATACAGTGAGAGAGAAAACAGAATTAAAAATAAACATGGTGCTATATAAAACATAGATGAGACTCCCCAACAATGTAGTGAGCAAAACAAGTCAGACAAGCACAAAAGAGTGGTATGATCTCATCTGTATAAAATTCAAAGGCACCGAAAGTATGTACAGCATTTGGAAACTTACGGTATGGTTATGCTTGAGAGAGCATGGAGATTTCTGCAGAGGCTGACCGCACATCACCACCTGACCCTGTGGTGTCTACAGAGCAGTGTGTTCCTTGCAATGATTCCTTGGGCTGGAAGTTTATCAACTGAATTCTTTTATAAGCACAGGTTAGATGCCAGTCAGAAGGTCGTGAAAAAATAAATCACAGATGTGTCTTACCCTCAGTCCCCATGAATGCCTCTTGCTTGTCTGCTTTCAAACTCTTGGATTGTAACCATGATGAAGCAAAAACTTCAGCTCAAAAGAAGTAGAAATTGTACACCCAGATTCTGTGGCTTCCATTCAAACAGACTGGAAGTTTGTGTCAATCAACTTCATCCTCCAAATACTACCTAGAAACTAAAATGTCCTTTTTCCTAAGCCAGATATTGGAAAAGAAAGAAGCTGATACTGTAAAAATCACAGGCAGTGGTGTATTAAAACAATATGACTTTGCACCTATGTGTAATTGAAAAGACAAAAGTATATCCAATATTAGGAATTCTGTTAAAAATTTAATCACCATAGATCAAATGGAAAAATGAAATATGGGATTTATTTTGTTTGGAGAAGAAGAGCTATACTTGATTAAATACAGATTTCATAAACTACAAATAGTATTGCTGGTTTCCTTCTTGGCCTGTCGGTGCCTGGATGTAAGTGAACCACCCTCCTCCAACCAGGACACACCCTCACATTCTCACCAAGATGCATGCAAGGCTCCCTCATGGCTTTTACTTATTCATTCATGAACTGCTTCCTCTGACCTTAGACAGAGCCATCCTGCCGGGTTTGATATATGTCCTTGGCGAGTAAGTTTGTGAATGTGTATGGGGAGAGAGTAACACCCAGCCTTACATTCTATGGCTTCTTGCTTTGCATTTAATGCTTTCCTGCCTTTTCAGCCTGTCTTTGAGGACCTCTGTGTCACTGTGGGAATATCTGGGACCCTGCTGTAAGTCTGACGGCCACTACTGAGGCCTCACCTGTGTTTATCTGTCCACCTAGTGGTAGATACTTCGGTTGACTTCATTTACCCCAAGTACTGTGGGAACAACTTTCTCCGTGATTCTCTTGGGCCAGTATCAGACTCACTTGGGAATGTGTATGTGCAAATGGGATCATGAGGCAGAAGAGAGAGTGTTGTATGTGTGTGTGTGCTCACACACATGTCCCCGTGTGGTTTGGAAAAGTCCTGGAGCACTGCTCTTCGGGATGGTGGCTTTTGTCTCTCTCCCAACAGAACATGCATTTTTTTTTTTTAAACTCACAAACCACCAAATGCAGATTTTATTCTACTTTGTAGTAGTGGTGAGATTAAAATGGGATCTTACTGTGCTCTTTCCTTAATTTCTCTAAGGTGTAGCTCAGTGGTAGATCACATGCTTAACACGCATGAAGCCCCAGATTCGACCCCTTAGTATCCCCTGCAAAGAGAAGAAAGAGGATGAGGGACTGGAGAATGTCAGGGGATTTGTGTCTGTCGCCGGTTTCATCAGAGTTAGGATCCGGCATCCACAGAGGCTGGGAAACAGGGGACCTGCTGTGGCTTGAATGTGTCCCCTCATTTCACACATGGCAACATCACTCCCCAAAGTCCCAAGTCGATGAGATTTGGAGGTGTAGACCATTGGAGAGTGATGGCATCACAGGGGCTCTTTTTGCTTGAATGCATTAACCTACTTGTGGGTCAGTGGATTAATGGTATCCAGGGCGTGGCTTTGTAACAGAAGCCAGCTCTCTCGATGTGTGCTGTCTCTGCACTGTGTGACCCGACACGCGCTCTTCAGACCGGTACCAGGCTGATGGATTCTCCAGCCTATAGCAGAGACCCTGAGACAGGCACTGGGTTCCTTCTTCTCCTTTGATTGATTGATTCCAATACTGGGGATTGAACTCAGGGTCTTTGCACCTAGCTACATCCCCAGCCCCTTCTCTTCGTTTTGTTTTTGTTTTTTGTTTTTTGTTCTTGTTTTGTTTTGTTTTTTTTAATTTATGAGAAAGGGTCTTTTGAAGTCTATAGATTGCTCAGGCTGCGTGAGAATTTATAATCTTCCTCCTGCCTCAGCCTCCCAAAGTGCTGGGATTACAGGACTGTGCCACCACACCCAGCCTTGTTTTCTAGTGAATATTTTTATACATGTTCCCATAAATTCTAATCCCCCTGGTTTTCAGCATGTTGACTTACTACTGTATTGTTATTCAGGAGTAGGGATTTTATTACATTAGAGATGCTTACCTTTAAATCCAACCTTTATTTGGAAATATATTCTTTAGTTTGGAGCTGTATTTTTTTAGAAGTTCTTTAGGTTTTGCTTCTTAATCCAAAATTTATCCTATTATGAAAATTTTTATGGCTACTTTTTTTCTAAAACAAAGTTTTTGTGGATATTTTATGAGTATTTGAAAATAATGTGTTTTTGCTGGTGTTGGGGAAACATTTCAAGCTTAATAATTGCATTGCTCAGCTTTTCTAATTAAATTTAACTAATGCCTTTTATTTGTTCGCAGATCTGTTTTGGTTGATTGCACTTTTTATTGTAATTAACTAATTTACATATAAAGTAAACAAGGGAATATGATTGTCAAAATAGTTTTCTGTGAAACCAAAAATGATTTCTTGAGAGAGACAGAGGAGTGATTTGCTTATACAGTGTATGGAATTCAGTAATGAGGTGCAAATAATGGCAAGAACTGGGGTAAAAGCCGTAAAATGTAGATTCTGTGCTGAGATTTTTCATGAATGTCCTTAAGGGTTTACTTGGCTTTACAGGAAACCAAATGATACATCACAAAGAATGTGTTTTAGGTGTGGTTTACAGTCAAAAATGACTCAGAATTCCAATCAGTGCCATTAAAAGTTGTCCACTTTACTGTAGTTTTAAAATTAAATATTTAAAGTATATATGTATTTATGTATTTTGATCATTTAACCCTTACAGTTTCTTGATTAATCAGTGAACCATTTTAACTCTTTAGATAAGATACCATCTTCAGCCTATCTGTAAATATTTTAGCAAATCTACAGAAAAGACTGATGATAAATAGCCTAAAATATTAACAAATAGCTCTAGGTCTGGGAAAGGATTATAGATCATTATAAAATCTTCTTGCAACTTTTGTCTACTTGGTGAATTTTATGGTAAATTGTATTATTCCTGTACTCAGAGAGCATCTTTTAAATGGAAAAAATAAATATATAAGAGCCATAATTATTTATAGAACTTGGAAGTCCTTAAAGGAATTTTATTTGATCTTTAAAACTTTAAATATGAGCTCATAACCTTAATATGTCCAGAAGACAGATTATTCTCTCCCTCCTCCCTCTCTCTCTCTCTCTCTCTCTCTCTCTCTCTCTCTCTCTCTCTTTCTCATCTGTCTCTGTCTCTCTATCCTTTCTATTTGGTGGTACTAAAAATGAAACCCAGGGACTCACACATGCTAAGCAAGCACTCTACCACCGGGCTACATCTCTACTTATACCCCTTCTAACAGATGCAGAAACAGGACCTGAACATTTGAGGAGCTTTCCCAGTGCCACTATTTCAGTGAGCCATTACTCCGTAAGACACAGCTCAAATCTTAGCAGATTAAACCAGCAATTTACTGTGCTAGTGTTTTTCTGGCTCTGCAGTTGACAATGCTCAACTGAGTAGCTCTTGGGTCGAATCTCCTTTGTGATCATGGTCAGATGTTGGCTGGGCTGTGGCCATCTGCAGGACCCCATGGTAGCCATCAAGATGGTGCCCTCATGTGGCTGGACACTGATACTGCAGAGGTCCAGAGCTCACTGGTCAGAGCCCCGTCTCTCAGCTTGAAGCTGGATGGGTAGAAGCCAATAAGCAAGGGTATACCTCATGAGAGCCATGGGCACAAGCTCCACTCCTTCCTAATGGTCCTCAAACTTCATTTGCACCACATGACCCCAGCCAGATGGTCACTAAGACAAGCCTAGTTTCCCAGGGAGAGGACTGAGACTCCTCTTCTTTCTTGATGGGGAATAACAACATCACAGCCCAGAAGAGCTTGTGGAACGAGATACAGTTGAGGTCATCTTCTGAGTAGAGGGTCCACCATAGTCACTTCAGTAAAGATTACCTGGAACAGGTTGATGCTGGAGTTGTTTTACTGCAACACACCAGGTCTCTGTGAGAGTCACAGGTATGAACTGTATCCTAATTGTTCTGGTTGGGATCCAATATGTTTTCCAAAGGCTTATAGTGTTGAAGGATCAGTTGCTTTGGGGAAGTAACTGGATCCAAAAAAAAGTAAGTGGATTAATGGATTAATTCACTGATGAGAATCATGGTTTGATGGTGTTGAAAGGTGAAGGACACACAAGCTGAGGTCTAGTTGAAGACGATCAATCATGGCTCCAAGACGTTGGGAACTCTCACCAGCTCTGCTTCCTGGTTGCCATGGGATGAGCACCATGATGATTCTGCTTCCCCAGGCCCAGGAGCAGCAAAGCCAAGTGACCATGGACTGACACATCTGAAACCTTGAGCCAAAATAAGCCTTTTCTCTTTTAAGTTGTTTGTCTCAGCTATTTTGTCACAGGAACAGAAGGCAAACACAATATTTGACAATTTCTTTGAATAAAAACTATTTGAAACAGTTTTAAATGTTAGCCTTGGGACTGCTGCTTCAAAAGCCCTAAAGTCAGTTAGAGTTTATCAACTGAGTCACAGGTGCCTGTTGTATAAGAAGGGCTCCAGAAAGACCATGGATTCACAGCTTATCTATTTTCTTAGATGAGAGGTTAGTGTGTTTTGGTTGCTGATTGGTTATTGGTAATAAAGTTGTTTTTCTAGGCAGAATAATATGGTGCAGCAACTATTTTCTATATTAAAGTCATGAATTGCTCTAAGTGTCATTCCAGCCCCACCAGGAAATCTAAAACAACACTGAATGACTTTTATAGCCTCTTTCATTTCCCTCAGAGCCCAGTGAATTATTTTCTTCCTTTCTATCTGTTTTCTTTCCCTAGACCACAGTTTCCAGTGGAGGAAACCTAGTCCACTGGAAGATTCTGGTAGACTGGGATGAGTGAACAGGGCCGTAGGATGTCAAAGGTCCATCATGTACACACAGCAAGACACGTGCAACTGAGCACTTCTTACCTGAAGGACATGAGCTGTTTGCTTTTGTTCCTCCTGGGTCTTAACAAAAGTCCTTTTAGTGGGTGTGGCCAGTGTTTTCTCGGATGCCCTGGGAAGTGTCACTACCCATCTGTTATATTCATTAGGTTTTGCATGGAGCTAGGGTTTGTTTCATTCACGACTGTGTTTTGTGGCCACTGAACATGCACTCTACTCCTTACTTTCATCGGTCAGCACTAGAATTAGATTTCATGGCAGCTTATATTCAAACCATGCTTGGCACATAGTAAGGAGACAGAAGCTTTGTAGTAAGGAGACTAAGGCTCTAAAGGTGTCCTCGGTGACCTGTGAAGGGTGGCTGTTGTCCCTCTTCCTGAACTAGCTCTATTCCTCTGCTCTGCATGAATCCGTGCAAAGCTCAGAGACATCTGGAAATGATGAGAAAGTGTCAGGAAGAAAGGAGCCCTGACAGCTAGAGATGGGGCTTCACAGGGTAAGAATGCCAAGCTGAGTGGGTTTCTTTTTTTGGTGGAGGAGGGAGTCCTTGTGAAGGAACAAGAGGCTGATACTGCAGCAGATGCTCTGGGAGCCAGGGAAATCCTAGAGGAAGGGCAGGGAGTGCTGCTGGGACTGACAATGGCTCTGCAGACTGACCTGAGGCACAGCTGTCCCAGGAATGCTGGCGGGGGGAAATAGCATCAAGCCCAGCTATGGTCTGGGGTCCTTGCAGCAGCTGTTTTCCTTGCTATTGTCTCAGTTCTTGTTTATGCGCACGCATGCACACACACTCCTTCTCTACTTCTAATCTCTCAAAAAACTACTATCAGTGAGGTCTTTCTGCTGACATTTCTCTGGCTGCAGTCTGACTTACTAATCACACATGTTTGCACTTACTTTTAAGAAAGTAAGTATGCATATAGCTTTGGATTGCAAAAGGCTGAGTTGACTACTTCCTATAAGCAGTTCAGCCTTGTGACAGACATTGTTATTAGGATCCTATTCCTTTCATGGCTGGCTTTGCCAGTGTGATTGGGCTTTGTTGGTGGCATACAAATGAGGCCACATTGACATTTATGCCCAGATTCAGATCTTCCCTACTGGCACTTGTGAAATAGATCTAACATTTTTCTGTCGATTTCTCTGCGTAAGCATTTCCAAATGAGCAGAGGAGTGCTTGTGTGAGTCTAGCATGAGTTACCTGGTAATTCCCTGCTTTCTTGAGTGGCAGAACATACACTTTGCATATAGCTAGTGAGACTTCCTCAAGAGAGTGAGGGTATTGAGTCTGCAGAGTCCCACAGAAAAACTGCTCAGTCCCCAAATGCAGCATCTCCTTACAATTCACACCTGGGTGAGCCCATGCAATTCACACCTGGATGAGCCCTGCAATTCACACTTAGATGAGCCCTGCAATTCACACCTGGATGAACCCTGCAATTCACACCTAGATGAGCCCTGCAATTCACACCTGGGTGAGCCCATGCAATTCACACCTGGGTGAGCCCCTGCAATTCACACCTGGATGAGCCCTGCAATTCACACCTGCATGAGCCCTGCAATGCACACCTGGGTGAGCCCCTGTAATTCACACCTGGGTGAGCCACTCCAATTCACACTCAGGCAAACCTCTTCCACCAGGCACAAATGCTACCAAATTTGTGTCAGGGTGATGTCTTATACCACCAGCTACCCAGAGCCAGCTTTCAGATCGGTGGCTAAAGCCATCAGGGCCCCCAATTCAAGATTCCCCTTTTTCTTGGAATGAGTTTCCCTTCAGAATCCCTGGGGTCCTTTCTTGAACCTTTCTCATTAGGATATTCCCACCCCTAAAATGTGGTTTAATATTTTTGAGTTTGAAGTAGAGGGGAGGGATCTCAGCCATCTTCTTCTTTGGGAGTAATAACCTCTTGATAAAGATATTTGGAGCAATCCTGTAGCATTCAAGCCCCAAAGCCAAATGGTTGAGGGAGCCGTGAAGCCTGGCTCCTTTAATAGGCAAAGGCAGTAGACAAGCACCACACTCAACTCTGTCAAAGGCTTTATTACTTGAGGGCCAGAGGGCATCCTGAGGTCACCAGCACTGTTAACTCCTGCAGCCTCCACATGAAGAGTCCCTTGTGCCAAGGGTTCTTCAGAAGGGTTTGAGCTGGCTGCGTCGTGAGCTCCCTGCAGTAATGTCCAGGACCTGCTGCCAGTGCACGGAGTTACTCACCTCCTCCTCACCCCCAAGCCCTGGACAGGTGTCCATTCGCCTCGAAAGCCTCATTCTCATTCACAGGTCCATGGAGTCTTTCCAAGTCTTCCAAATGCCAAATGAAAAATTCGCTTAATAGCTAATAATCATCAGCTGCGTTCATCTCATTCTTTGAGATAAAAGTGAAACATAAACTGAAATAAATTGCTCTAATTTGGGAGACACAGAAATATACGAACCTCATGCTTTTTTTTTTTTTAAATAGGGTAAGTTATTAGTTTTCAAAAATAGCATTGAAGTCCTGTGGCAAGCAGAATACAGGTTGAGCACCTCAAATCCAGAAGTACGAAATTCAAGATGCTCTAAAATCTGAAATTTTGGGGTATTAAAAGTGGCCACAAATGCCTGCCTGGCAAGCGCAGGGTCCTAAGTTGGATTCCCAGTACTAAATAAATAAATAAATAAAAAGTGGGCACCACAAGTGAAAAATTCCACATTATGAATTTGTTTTACACACAAAATTATAAAAGACACTGTGTAAAGTTCCCTGTGGGCTCTGTGTATGCAGTTGCTTTGGGGAACTCTGTGTCCAAGAACCAGACACTAAAGGCAGAAAGAACAGTGAGACCAGAGAGAGGCAGACAGATCAATTCCTGCTTCCCCAGGGCCTCAAGACAGAAGCATGCACTAGGTAGCAGCAAGACAGGAGGGTCCCTGCACCCCAGTGCAGGAGGGTTTGTATGCAAAGCTAGACCAAGGTGGGCCATGGCCAAATGGAAGATACCTGACTTTTCTCAAAACTTATTAACCTACCAAACACCAGGTAAGTCCTCTCTCTTAACCAATGAAATCCTCAGCACTGTTAAGCCACCTTAAAGGCTTCATTCGTCCCATGGGGTTTGGAATGCATGCCAGGTCCACCTGGGGGGCAAAGGTGACACTCAACCTGTCATATCCCTCACCCTGCCAACATGCCCACATCACAGTGTCCAGGACAGATGACGACGGCAAGGGCCGGGGCACAGCGTCCAGTGCCAGGAGCTCACAGCCCACTGTAATGGCAAGCGGGGAGGAGCCAGGCAGCAGGAAACCCAGCCACGGAAAGACCTCGACCCCAGCACCTCCCCACTGACGGGGGCCCTGAGTCCTCCAATCTCACAGAACAGGAGAGAGCAGGACCAGGGCCTCGTATTTAGGCCAGCATCTCGTCACCAAGGCTGTGCCCGGGCTCGGTGGAGAGAAACACTCTCCTTAGCTGCAGTTCCATAATGCACCAGGGCAGGGGCTGGAGAGACACTGTCTACACGCAGTGCCAGGACCAGTTCGGAGACTCAACACTTTTCATCTTTAATATTTTAGACTAACATATGAGCTTGCATGCATCGCCTACTGTCATAGCAAACGACCACCCACTTAGTGGCTTAACACTACACAAACTTCTCAGCTTACAGTTCAGGGGGGTGAAGTCCTACATGGGTCACACAGGCTAAAAGCAAAGTGTCGGTGGAACTGTGCTCCCCCTGGAGGCCCTGGAGGGAAATGTACTTCTTGCTTTGTCTGGTACCTAGAGGTCACTTGTGCTACTGGCTCAAGGCCACCTCCTTAGCCCTCTAATGCCTCTGTCACCACAGGGCTGTCTCTGACCCCCTGCCTCCCACTTACAAACCCCACAGTGACATTGGGCTCACCCAGATATCCTGGAATAACCTCCCTTCCTAGGTCCCCAGCTTGTCATGTCTGCAAAGTCCAAATGCAGGTAGGACAGCTCTGGGTTTCAGAATCAGGTTGTAGAAATTTATAGAAGAAGGCCATTCTTCTGCTCAGTACTGGGCTTTTGTTGTTTTTTGGAAAATAAGTTTAAAACATAGTAGATTGGGGCTGCTCATTTCTCTGTCTTCTAAATTAGAACAATTTGTTTCTGTTTCTGTTTAAAATTCCAAAGAAATTCAATATATAACTAATAACTGCTGGTTATTAGACTCCTTTATCATTTGAGACTGGGCTGTCCTTATTCATTGAGCTAAAGGTGGTGGAGAATTCATTCATTATTTTTACTTAGGCTCTGTATAGGTCTTTAAAAGTGATTTGAGGCTGTCTGCAAATGTAATGAAGAAAATTAAAACCAAATAAGACTCAGGTAAGAGACAAGCAGATGTCAAATGTGGACCTCGGGTGTGGCATGAGCTGGTTTGGGTGGCTGCTGCCGCAGTTTCTTCTCTTAACCCGTTTACGTTTTCCAGTCACGTTTCCTGCAGGCAAAGGGATACACACGACTGCGAAGTCCTCTGTGCAGCCTGGATTCCTGGAGGCGCATGGAAGTAGAAGGGTAAGACCCAGACTTCCTGTGGTATGCAGAGCCCACCCATCTGTGTGAGGCTCACAACCAGATAATCCCACCTTGGCTCTTCCTGTCTTCCTCCCGCTATCCCCCAGTCAAGCCTGCTCCCCTCTCCGCAACTCTCCTCCCTGCTGGCTGCCCAGCTTCCTTCCGCTGACCCTGGAACTCTGGTCCAGCATGACAACCACCACACAATTGTGGTCTCCTCGTCACCTGGCCTGGACTGAGCCTCCCTGGGCATGCACCCCTCCTGCTCTCTCTGGTGGAGGCTCTTTGTCCCTCCTGAGTTGAAGGTGGGCAGGTTTCAGCACCACCCACCACCCCACACAGCTCCTCCTGCAGGGGGAAATTTGCAGCCCAGCCCCCATCTGCCCTGCTCTCTGCTCTTCTCCAGCCCAGCCTGGGTCCCCAGCCCTGCTCTTGCTCTGTGTCCTCCTCTATGTCCTGCCCAGCTCACTACAAGTCCCAGCTTGGTCACATGCTATCTACAGTTGACCCCACCAGCTCATGTAACTCCCTGGGTTAAATCTAAAATGTCCCCAAAGATTTGTGTGTTGTGGTTTGGTTCCCCAGTGTAGCAATGTTCAAAGGTGGAGCATTTTAGTGTCTGGATCATGAGGGCTCTGATCTCACCAGTAGGTTAATCCATTGATAGATCCATGATTGAATGGACCGTCGGGAGGTGGCACAATCTTCAGTGGTTCTGCCCATAGTGGGGTGTGTCTTGCCTCCGGTCGCCTCCTTCCTTCTCTGCCTCCTGTGTTACACTTTGTTCCACCATAGTCTCTCCACCATGTTCTGCTTCACCATGGGCTCAGAAGCAACAGAGCCAGGGGACCATGAACTGAGACCTCCAAAACTGTGAGCCACGATAAACCTTTCCTCTTCATGTTGTTTATCTCAGGTACTTTGTCACAACAAGGAAAAGCTGACTAATGTGCATACTGCCCCACACAGTGACACAGAGTGATGGTACAGAAACTCATGCAAGTACAGCAGGTCCTGACTCTCTCTGTGACCCAGGATGCTCTGGAGTTCATGCACAGTGTCTGTCCCTCCCCGGGTCTGGGTTTTCCAAGCCTTCACTTCTCTTCCATGTGCCACATGGTGCATCCACTTCCCCTCTCTCCGAAGACTCTGCCTCCAGCTCCACAGAGGAAGCCGGGCGATGGAGGAGCACTTTGCATCTCTAGGGACCTGAGCACATTTTTGCCCACGCCCTAGAAGTGCCAGTGTTTGTTTCTCTGACCAATCCCCCTTCAGGTATCTGAAGGCCTAGGACAAGGGCCACGCACATGCTCATTTTTATTTTTCCTTTCTTATTAGTGTATGTTTGTGACATACAGCAAATCCATTCATTGTGGGGATGTCGTACGGATACAAATCACATCTTATTGCTTTTTACTGTGATGCCCAACCCATCTTCCCTTCTGCCCAGATTTGCTTCCTGTCTCCACATAATCTAGCTTCTACTTCTCTATCATCTCTTTTGCTTTTTCTCTTTAAATTATTTATACTTTGGGTTTCTAACATAAGAGAAACCATTGTATTACCAGCTTTTGGATCCCGAAGACATTCTTTCCAGATTCTTGGTGTCCCGAACAAAGAACGGGACAAGACACAGGGGGAAGTTAGCAAGGATCTGCATTTATTAAAGGTGGAGAAGAAGCAAGCTCTCAGAGTGTGAGTGAGCCAGTGAAAGGCCCCCAGGGGCCAGAAGGAGTAATGGCCATGCTCTTTGGTGTCGCAATTCCCAGATTGCTTCTCCCCTGCAAACGAGGTGTTTGGGACAGTGGTCCTATCAGAAACTCACTTGACCTGACGTCAGATTTAAACTGTTCAGTCAAAGGCCCACTTAGTTTTGCACCAGGTGAAAATGAAATATTGAAAATGGCACTTTTCTGATCGGTGCCAGGGCTCGGAAACTGCAGCATCATCCTGGA
The DNA here is from genome assembly GCA_004363535.1 of Dasyprocta punctata. Classification (NCBI taxonomy): domain Eukaryota; kingdom Metazoa; phylum Chordata; class Mammalia; order Rodentia; family Dasyproctidae; genus Dasyprocta; species Dasyprocta punctata. The sequence goes on from RJWM01004185.1 coordinate 101,504, forward strand.
TTCTGTGTTCTGCTCAGAAGCCCTAGGTCTCCAGGACAGGTCACGCCCACTTGCTCAACCGGTTTTGCTTCAGTCTTAATCTCCTCCCTGAATTTGTTATTTAACTTCCGTATCTGACTTGCACATTATGGTCTCAAGGTACACCTGTTTTCCTACAAAAGCCTCTGAAGTTTAAACTGTGCTCTCTTTCCCTCTGTCCTTAGGCAGGAGGGCAGGGGCTGAGAACATGATGTCCACTTATATCATTGTCATGCAGCCTGGAAACTGTGTTTCTCTACGATGTCACTTTCCTGGAAGTGAAGGGAAATACCCACTTGGTGCTGACTGCAACTTATTCAAAGGCACTTACTGTGTGTCAGAGCTGCCCCTGCCACTGGAGACACAGAAATGATTATAGTGCCACCAATACATTGCTATCCTCTTTGCGATAGTATAGTAGTAGTGATCAGATTTAAACCTACCTCTTTTGGAAAATTTTCAGAAATGAATTTGCCACACAGACACAGTCTCCATGAGCTTTGGTAGAAAAACATCTTCAGGATTAAGGTGGCTTGGGGGTCTGGATACAGGTAATACTTGGTGAACTCAAAGGACATTAATTCTTGGGTTTGCTAGCCTTTCTCAGCCTCCTTGGCCTATGTCTTACTTTCTTTTTTCCATTTCTGGGACAAAATACACAACACCCACAAGTTAAAGAGGGGCAGGATTTTTCCAGCTCACAGTTCGTAGAGGCTTTAGTCCATCGTTAGGTGGCTCCAAAGACAGGTGGCATGGCAGAGCGACATGGCAGAGGAGAAACAGTCCACGGCCAGGCAGGCAGCAAGCAGCAAGCCTGCCTCTCCCTTTTATCCCACCTTGGCGACCAGATTTTTGGGTGGTGCCGCCCATACCCAAGGTGGAGCTTCTGCCTTCACCAAATCCAGTCAGCCACACCGAGAACTAAGCTAATTCCAATCAGTGGGCCAATTTAGTATCACATACCCTTAATCCCAAAGAGATTATCACACATCCCAGATCCAGCCAGCTCTGAAAAGCCCCACCTGTGAGTGAATGAGGCCTTGCGGGGACATCTAGACACAAACCAGGACAGCCCGTCAAGGAGACAGGCACCAAAGGGCCACACTGGCCCTTGCTAACCTGCCTGCTGAGTGCACAGCACCTAGACTCAACTGAGTACGGCTCTGAAAGAGCAGGAAGGAAAAGAGAAGCTGGGTTGTGATGGCTCCCGATCACCAGGACCTTCTGCTCTTTCATTTCGAAGTGGGAGCCCACGATTCAGGGGCAGACTTGAACACACAGTGAGACAAGGTGAGGAGGCCCTGGGCAGCTGACCAAAGGGACAAACTTCTCACCCTTGCAACGAGGGGTCGCCAGGGGCCTGGCTGAGAGAGGTGGGAGGGGCAGCGCCTGCAGGACCTTAGGTCCAAGGCCGGCTCATTGCAAGTTCAGAACGACGGCCGTGGGATGCACAGGCCGCATATTTCCATCCTCAGCCCAGTTTCTTCTGACTGAACATCACCAGGGAGGAGTTTCAGAAGAAAAGATTTTTTTTTTTTTTTACTGATCTGCATAAAAGATTTTTTTTAAATGGTCTGTCTTTTTCTCTGTTGTCTGCACAAACAGTAACGCCCCTGCAGAATCGAGTAACTAGGGGAGCCCCGCCTCCAACTGCTATCAGCTTTGCAGATTGAGCACCGGGGCAGCCAAGGACCCAGGAGCCTGACTGCCTGGAAGTCACTGCCCCTCCAGAGCCACGGGGGAAGCCGCTCCCTGGGCCACTGCCCTCCACGCCTCTGCAAGTCTCCGCAAGCTGCAAACTACGTCGGGGAGACCCGTGGGTCCACAGGCTCTGGCTGAGCTGCAGCCACCGCTGCCCAGTCTCCGTCCATCGCCACGGAGGAGAAGGCGTGAAGCCCCGTGGACGGAGTGCAGGGCAGGGCCCGGCAGGGACCCAGCATGATCCTATTCCAGCATCCCTGGCTGAGGAGACTCCAGCATTCGACACATGGAGTTATTTTCTGACCATGGCCCATTCGAGTTTGTTTCACTCGGCTTTTCCCCATGTGGTTCTGATTTCCCAGCAGCCGAGGCTCCTGGAGGACGACCTGGACGAGGATGGCCAGGGGCAGCGGCGGAGGCCTGGCTCTGCTGCTGTGTGTGGTCCCTCGGAGCTGGGAAGGCTGCTCTTAGCCGGGGGCAGTGTTGCATTTTGTGAAAAGAAGTATTTTAATCACCCTTGTGAACAAAGTTGGCAAAACAACATTCCCTCTGTGGTCTCTGTCATTAATCTTCTTTTATGTACAGGGAAAACCAGAAGCTTTAGTGAGGTCATCATTTAGCTCAGAAAAGAGCCAAGGGTACCCCTCTCCCGGACACTGCCTGCAGAGGGAGCAGCCCTGCCCTTCGTCTATGGGGAGATGTGGCGTGGCCACAGCTGGCCCCGGGTTCACGCCGTGGGGGAGGGGTCTGCTTTTCAGGCTTTGTGGCCACGGTTCCACGTGGCCCAACAGCAGCTCACCGCCTGTCATCTGCTTTCTTCTCACGCCTCCCCAATCAAAAAAAAGCTTGATTTTTCTTTTTTTTAAAGCTTGATTTTTAAAACCAGTGAACCTAGTGGGATGCATTCATACACGGCTCCCGTCTCTCTTCACCTTTAGTGGAACAGTGATTTATAACAACAGAGCGAGGACGAGAGGTGCTCAGGATTCGCCAGGGAGACCTGCGTGGTACAGATCCTCCTC